>CAJPVJ010000048.1:0-52936 GCA_905397405.1 Oppiella nova
AAAAAGTTGTCCGAATATTGTCATCAAATTCTGTTTTAACTCAATCTTTTGAAAAGCAATAGAGAAAACAGAACCAGAATTTGTTACGAAACTAAATGTATATAAAGGCCTCCAATAAAAGTGTTAACAGTGTTGAGAGAGAGAGAGAGAGAGAGCTTGAGATAGTGATGTGATAGCAATATATACTTAAAAGTGTAAGAATTGTTAGTCAATTGTAGCCGAAGTGCAAACTGTTTGTTAAGAACAGTTGTTGTTAGCACTGGTAGTGTAGGACAGAGTGAAGAGTAGTAGCACTGGTAGTCGGTGTAGACAAGCTGTTGGTTAGGAGTTTGACTAAAGACTGACATTACAATAATAGTCAGTTATAGCGGAGAGTGTGGAGTGAAAAGTATAAAACATATAAAACATGTGAAAGTTTTTTGTCTTATTCTTGAGGAGAGGGAGAATCACATGAATGTGTTGGCTGTCAGTCATCTTTATTCCGATCAATGGTTTCTATGGAAACGGGAAATGCAATGAGAGTTAGAGAGTTGGAGGCAATGAATCGCTGCCTAACTTTTTCTCCAAACACCAGAATATACAGAATGTACAGAATATAGAGAGAAATACCAGTAATACTAGTCATACAAGTAATACAAGTAATACCAGGAGTTGAACGCTGAAGAAGCAGCGAAGGATTTGGAGGGAACGGCCATTAAATGATTATTTTGCATCACAAAACCCGGCGAAACCCGCATCCGAGTGCTCCGATGCCATTGGGAAGAGGAGGACAGCAGAAGTTGATTATTGAGATCGAGACTCACTTTGTCTCCGCTGTACAGCACAGGAAGATATTCATCACCACTACTAACCCAATCGATAACCCAATCGTGTCTGTCGTCTATGAAAGGGTAAGTCAAACATACAGACCATTCAAACACTCGTTTCTATGTTTACACACAATGTTTGCGTTGGAATAAAGTTTTCAGGGAAAAAATTTCAAATATTTCTTATGAACTCTAATAAACTCTGAAATTTAATTTCCCGATAAAATCATCGAGTTTTTTATTTGCATAAAGTTATGCCAATTCTGATAACTAATGTAATCATTTATCACTTTTTACTAAATGAGATTATGTTATCAAATCCATTATATTTAGCATAATTTGCACTGTAAATAACTTTTATGTTGCAAAAATAATTATATTAAAAATCATTTATAATTCATTAGATTTGTAATATCAATAAAAATGATTGCGTTAGTTTTGGTTATAAAATGCAAACATTTTAAAAAGCATTAGAAATGACATTTATTTTATTATATTAACACTTAGATAATAATAGTAATACTTATTGTAGTGATTGTAATTAATGTCAGACTTTAATATTGATGGCACACAACATGCAAACATTTAGATAAAATGCATGTTTTACTTAAATAAAGAAAATTACACAGCAATCCAGGTTCATATTTAAATATATACACAAGACTACAAGACTATAGTTTTAGTGATGCTTTTACTTTCAAAGTAATGCTTTTTTCTCAAAAATCAATACCTTATATAAGTAACAAGTTTTTATGTAAATTCCTTTTAAATCATGAGATTATTTTGTTTTGCTTTACGGTTAATACCATTTTGTTTTGTTCCCCAGAATTGTAATCAGAATTCGTTTTGAATAATCTAATGAAACAAATCTCAGTTAAATCTCAATCACCTCTCGTCTCTCTCTCTCTCTCTCTCTCTCTCTCTCTCTCTGCGTTCATCAAATGCTATGCTATTCTTCATCTCTAAGCCCAGAGATTTTCTGTTTTTATTGTATTTTAATACAGAGCTTATGCTCTTTTAAATGAATTTTTTGCAGCAAAATTGAAAATATCACAGAATATTCTTGTGTCGCATTAAATAAACAAAAATTATTTATTTTAATTATCTGCAAATCCCGAAATATAACACTTTTTCGCAGAGAATGTGAAGAATAATACTTTGAATGCTATTTTGTAACCTTTGCTTCAACTCTAATTGATTTCTGTGAATGAATTTAATTTAAATAATGAGTTAAGCATTCCTTTGTACTCTTGTTTTGTTGATTTCAAATGAATTTTCAGTATAATCTCTCTCTCTCTCTCTCTCTTTCACTCACTCACTTTCTTCTTTTTTGTCTCGTCTCTTGTAAATGAATTTTGATAAATGAATTATTTATAAACAATTACATACAACACACGTGATAACAAATACTACACTTTGTTATTATTTTTAACATTTATTGATTGAATACAACATTTATTTGACTTCCAAATATAGTATAGTTTATGATTATATTTTATGAACCATAATGCAAAAAGGGTTGCCTAAATAAATAATACCTTTTTTCATTATTAAACAATTAATAATAGAAGTATCAAATTAATAGACGGCTTTATTAGCAATCAATAACGGAGTGGACGTCCAGTCATTAATATGAGAGTCTATTTATGTTCAAAACAATTAAAGAGATAATTCCCAGTCTTTGTTAATGTTATAGCACTTTATGGACCACTCAATAAAATTGATATTTCGCACACATATGTTAAGGCATTTCGATGTAAAGGTGTGCCAAACATAGCCTTTCCATTCTTCTAATATCTTTGTGTCAATCAGACATTACTTCAAGGACTGAATATCTTACAAATGTCTCCAATGTTTATGAATAATAATTTTGTTCATTATTTTAATGAATTATATAGAGAAAAATTTAATTAACGAGTTTATGAAATCTTATTAAAAGTTTGATATAATCGGAAATATATTCATAGGAATGCCTTTTATTTCATGAGTGATACTCTTTGACTCAATATGTAATTTCCTGTATATATATATAATGCTTCTATATATTCTGTATAATATGTGTTAATATTAATGGTTTTCTTGTTTGGAAGATAATTCACTTTTGACATAAATATATACTACTGTTCCGTTTTATTCGTTTAGTTGGCAATCATTGAGAGATAATATATAAATATAATACAATAAGTTATGAAATACTCTATGCATTGATGGCTATGGAAATTGCAAAATACATACTAAACATACCAGTACTAGATACTGTATACTGGTATGTAATGCATTCTTCGAGTATATCTGAATAAACTTTTTTTTGAAAATATATGTTTTAAAATGTATTTATATCAAATGTGTGACAATATAATAGGTTTTATTGTTATTTAGGAGACAATTCAACCAGGAGTTCAAATATTATAATAATAATACAAATTCAAATTACCAGTATGAGTTTATCTTACTATTAGATTAAACTCTGAACATAATTGAGAATCTTTACAAAATCAGATACAATGACTAGATTTGCCACTTAAACTAGAAATCACTACAATTTTAATATATTTTCAATATTAACATTAATTAGTATTAACATTAGTATTATTATGACTATAATAATTTAAAGATATCTAGGTCTTTAATTCTAATTACACTATAAATTCTAATAAGTTCAACATAAATTCTATTGTTTATTGTAATTAAATTCAATTTTTATCAGTATTAATAATGCTAATTTAGAATTACTTATTATTTTAAAATTAAAGTAAATATCTATTTTAAAAATTTAATATAAATATTTTTATTTACGGTTGAGATAATCAAATAAAAGTGAAGTTCATATTAAAACAAACTAAAAATAATTTACTAAATAATATTATTATATTTATTCATAGAGTATTTTTGTATAAAAATTAAAATAATTGTAATTACTTTTTCAGTCCATAAATTATATCTTTATTAGGTTTCGTGCGCTTTATATTTGTTTTATCTCTTATTAAATCATTATTTCAAATGATTTTTGTTTACATTTTAATAGCTCTCATCAAATAATACTTTTTTTTGTTACACAGACCTTAACTAACGTTTATTTAAAATACAATACCATTGCTGTAGACAATAATTTTAAGAAACAAAACACGATAAATGTTTAGAAAAAAGTTTGTGACAAACAAAAAGAGTAATACATTCGTTAGACTTTAATGATATTAGAAGTTATAACCCCTGTGTCTCTCCAGACCTACCATTGCCTGCCATTCATTGATCTCTTTTCATAAGATATTCTCTCTCTTTAATACTCTCTTCCAGACTCTCTCTCTCTCTCTCTCTCTCTCTTTCTCGCAGACACAATACTGTTCGCTGACATAGAGTTTGTTATAGTTTTTTTGATCGCATTTTTTGTCACTCCTATCATATCTTTGTTCAGTTTATTCGTTGACTTTCTTTGTTCATCCAATTTATCACTTCATATCATAATTAAATTATGGTTTCCTTTCTCTCTATATATCAATTAAACTCAAACCCTTTTACGAACGCTTTTATCTCCATTTACTTTGATATTACAATACTTTTTTGGTTGTCGTCTCACAATTCACTCAATTCTTTGTTTCTCTGTTCACCGGCTTTTTGCGGACAAAGAATTTATACAAAAAATTAGTTATCACTTCAATCTAAACACTGTTCCCCTTTCAAAGTGATATACAAATCAGTTTCTATATTAATAATTGCATGTATTTTATAGACTTCCTTAACAACTCCTAGTCGTGACACCGGAGTCCATGATATACTGTGTTATACTGTGTTATAATGTCTATAATTCGAGCAAAAGTTACACATTTAATGCATTTTTGCACTTTATTTTCACATAATTCTATACTTCATATTATAATTCAATGCATTTCAAGAATTCCTCTCTAATATAGTATTACATATGATATTTCATTATATGTCATATCATTGTAGAGAAGCGTATAAAACTGTTTCATCAATAATTTATTCACGTTTTCTAACATATACTCTAATAAGTTACAAGAATTTCAAACATTTTTATACATTTTATTTCTATAGGAATTCATATATTCTTCGGCCATCTGTTGTTGTAAATCATCACTCATTGTATAAAACATTTGCTATAAAAGTTTTATTACATTAATTAAAACTACACTTGTTATCAATAAAAATATAACAATATTAACATATTATTATAAATCACCCCTGATCAAGTATTTTTCGACTTTTTTTTATATGTAATCAATTATTAGTCTAAGCAAATGAGTATTGATATGAATTCAGGGGACAAATAAGTGCCACAAATGAGTACGTTATGACTGAATAGCGCTATAAATGACATAATTTTGCGTTCAATTTGTTGTGATTTGAAAGCATTTGTTGACAAATAAGACAACAATTAATGCATTAATGCCTCACTTGTTGTGACACTCAGTACACCACTTGTCACTCAATTGTCACTCAATTGTCACTCAATTGGGTCCATAAGTGAGCACTCATTGACACCAAACACTCGCTGTGGTGGTTATCACAGTCAACTGATCCGTTGGTGGTGTGGACAGCTCACTGTCAATGATGTCGATGATGTCGATCACAAATGTGGTGCTATTGTCTCAATCGGCGGTCTATACGGTGTCGGCCATCGTCTCCCTCTGCGTGTGGATACCAATGAGTCTTCATTTATACAGTTTCTGTGGCCACTGTTCCCTCTATAGTACGGGACAGTATGTCGAGGAGGACGGATCCTTTGACCCCAACTGGTCCTCAGTCTTCCACTGCGTCTTCACCCTCACCACAGCCATCATCCTCTTCGGGACGGCTTTCATACAAATGTGTCGTAAATTCATACTTCTCTACAGAGGAACCGATAGGTGTGTCACTCAATCGCTTCCATGTCTTGTCGTGTCTTAACTATAATGTTGTGTCTAATTGTGTATAAGATGTGTGCAAATGATGTCATAATGAATGTCATCTAATGTGAGATTAATTGCATTTTCAGTACATTTTTGTCTGCATTTGTGGACACAGTGTTAGCACTGATGGCAACCCTTCTGGTCCTCACAGACGCCATACTTGTGACGAAAGGCTTCTCCGTTTGGTGTCAATCAGTGGCCCAAAGGTTTGACTCGTAAGTAGTTTTCCGTTCAGTCATTAATCGCTCATTAATTGTGAGACAAATGTAATAACAAATTGATTGTGGGATCAGTTGTGAGACGGCGTCCTCTGTTATGGTGATTGGGAAGGACTCAGACATTGACCCCAAAGGCTTTTTTCTGGAACTCGGATCAGTTCAGGTATTGGACATCCCTTTCCACCCCTTTCCTCATTACTATTCATTTGTTTGAATGATAACCAAATGAATTGATGTTGTATTGGATGAACTGATAACACATGCAATAAACTCGTCAATAGTTTGGCATCTGGTCTCTACTGGTGTGTTGGGTACTGACACTAGTGTTGGCCTCCCGTAAGCTCTTCGTATACCACGAGAGGGAGAATATGATCGTAAGTATGGCCCGCGAGAGGCACCGACACATCGGATCCGATTATACGCGACTCGAGACGTGAATCGTTTGCAATCCCCTTCACGAATGGATTGAATTACTGTTTTTGTGTTGATTTTAGTGTAACGATTAAATTCATTCAATGATTGTGTAAATATTTATCTTAACTTTTTGTTTCTATTAATAACATTTCGAGAATAAATAAACATATTTTTAGAATTTAAATTAAATGCGAAATTTGTTTTTATTTCAATCAATTCATTTGAATTGAATGGAGATTCTGTACGAAATGAATAACATTTGGTGTGAAATATATGCGAATCGATCGATAATCATGTAGTGATCTATGCTTCCAGAGAGCGTCTAGTCTTCATACAAACCCACAGTAATGTCGACTCAGTATTCGTGATATTCTTGTATCACAAAAATCAGTTGAATTCTGTGTTTTGCACGTTATTAAAGATGTCGTAAACAAGTAAATACATCCTAACCGTCGACCCATTTCTTAAATTTTATTCTAATTTTAAGCATTTTTTATACCAAATGTAAATAAATATCGGATATTATGGGCACACGAGCCGCGGCCTGTAAGACACCAACGCATCGCTATTTATAACAACACCATTTGATTTAATGAATATTTTTTATGACTTCTCCTTTTCATCCTCTAATCATAGTTACGGCCAAAATCCGGAATCTACAGGAATTCCACACAAGAATCGTCAACAATGTGTTCCCACTTCCATCCGGGACTGACATTTGCAACACTCTTAAGTATTTCTCGCAATTACTCTTGGGGTGAGTCTCGCAAATAATTTCCATAATATCTACTGAATATTAATTGCAATTTATTGCCAATTCATTGGATAGTGTGCTCCGGGATGTGCCGGCGATTCCAATAGAGCTGATTCGTAGTCACGATAGAGACCACAACCGAACCTCACTTTTCCCGAATCTAGACTATAAGAATCTGTATGCCGTGATCGTCCAGTTCCTCGAGATTTTGCCACAAATTCAGACCGGAATGCAATGTATGCTATAAATTATTGTTTCAATTATTCTGTATACTCTTATATGGTTTACTAAAATTGAACTTATGATCCAGTGGTGGGCCAAACAATTCTGCACACAATGAGCTGTTTAGTGCCATTCCTTGAACACGAATACATGGATTCTTTGCCATATATAGTGGCGTCCGCGATGGCAGTGCTTCCGCCTATTTTACACAAAGAGCTTCTGGATATGCTTTGCTATAATTTGCTTCCATTTACTATTGGTACACAATTTAGCAATTTTCAAAATATTTTACTCAATTTAATTGTATTTCAGATGAAACTTCCGATTCAGAAAACCTCAATTATGCCAATATGTCGATCCCTTCCATTATTATGATTGTATTAAATTATGCGGACAACCCTTCCTTTCACACACAGTTGTTGGAGTGCTTAATGAGATTGAAGTACAATGTGTCCAAAGATCTGCTCTGTGTTATAGCCTACGGAACGGCGAAAGCCAGGTGCGCGGCAGTGGAGCTACTGTTCCTGTATTGGCCACACCTGAACCCGAGTGCGTTGGATCGGAAGGCGTTATCTGAAAAGCACGTCAGTTGGACACCACTGACGTGTCAGTACGAGAAATGCCAGAACAATGTGAGCAACGAAGCGGTGAAGATGTGCATCGATCACACGGTTGTCATAGGATCAGCCGAAAGGCCGACACCACTACTCATTTGCATCGAATGCACGGATCAGATATATCGAGGCAAAAGTCGAGACACTTTACTGAATATATTATTGCCAATGGAGGAGATCTCATACAACTGCGAGAACAAGACGTGTCGGACACCCCTGTCCCAGAAGATAGCTGTGGCCACTTGTTTCGCCATTGAGTGCACGAACTATAACTGCAATAAACCGATCAGATATTGCTTGCAATGTAATGAAGAGAAACACTCGACTAAAGAGGCGTCCAATCATATCGTGCACACAATCATACCGTCCCCGTGGGATATGGACAGCGAAACTCAGACCTATTTGGTCGAAGCAATCGTGAGTTTGTTGAAAGAGGCGCAACCGGACAAACCCTCCAAAGACAGCGAAAGACATTCCAGAATTGGGTTTCAGGTGTCGGAAGATAATCAGGAGACAACGATAGAGGAGCGGCAACTGCTCAGCCGATATGGTGTATGGCTTTTGGTGGGTTTGGGCGCTCCCAACGATAGTACGCCCGGAGCCACTTTGGGACGGCTGTTGAGTATGTTATGCCAATGGTTTCACTACACGGCCTGTTTGCCCGACGATCAGGCCAGCAGTGCTCTCGAGAGGCTGAAGGGAGAGTGCATTCACGGATGGCTCATGAAAATTATCAAAACTCACTTCAATATCTTCACGTCTTGCCTTCTGCCCCATCCCTTGGATTACGCAAGACTTGGTACGGCTTTCCCTTTACTCTCTTATGTCTTATTTTTGTTAACTTCTATCTCATATTTTTCTGGTCAGGCGGTCATTGGGAGTCGTGGCCCTCACAGACCAATCAAATTAAGGAAGGTTTCAAAAGATTGCTTTGTCTCGTGCCTTACGATATAATAACGGCTGATGTTTGGGGGCATATAATGCCATTTTGGATGGAGTGCTTCAGACACGACGTTCCTGAAGAGGAACTGTCCGAACTGAAGATCTTATTGAGCAAAGTACTAGATCCAGATCTATCACCCCTTGGTTTGCAACCAAAACAAATGTATCACTTCATTAGCATTCGTTTCGAGAACACAACGGCGCCCGTACAGGAACAGGCGCTCAGTTGGCTTCAGGTAACCATTCATTTAATCTGAAATATGTTTGAAAACTGACATCAATTGAATGCACAGATACTGACTATGTTGGAAGTGCCGGTGCCTTTGAATCTATTGAACACAATGTTCTCCACTGGAGTCAAGTCATTGTCTGATCCAAACATCGAAAAGATATGTTCGGTCAGCAAGATCTCTTCAGACCCGACATCCAGTGCTATCTCTAAATCAAGTACTCGATCGCACATTAATGAGACGACTGCCAGCGAACAGGACATCAATCTCTCCTCATATATCTTAATGCTTGACATTTTGGTCAAACAGTTTGAGTTACAAGAAGTCAATTCACACAAAGGTCTGGAGACTAAAGAAGCGGTGCAGGTATTGAAACTGGTCCTGGATATACTACACGCCCCGTGGGTTGGGGTGCACACCTGTCAGCTCAGCACCAAACCCGATGAAGTAAATGAGGAGGAAATCTCGCAATGCCTTTACTGTGAAATGAGTGCCATTTGGTATCAATTGACTCTTGTTATCATCGAATACTTTTGTCCTGTAATGGAGGTAACGATGGCTGACATTCCCGGAGATAATTCAGTCAAACCAAACATTCCATCGCATGAAAAGGTGTCGAAATCAGATTCTGTGAGTTCCACCAAAGAGACACCAAAACCATTACAAACAACGGATACAAAGAATGCAAACAATTCAGTAGTTCCGTCACAAGACGTAAAGCCCACTCCCGGCGAACCCAATGACACTATACTAAAAGCTGCCACTATTTTGGACATCGAAGACGATCTGAACTTTAGTCCCGTAGTGCCGATGGAGTCGATCGAGACAGGAGTGGCCCGCTCTGTGACCATTACCGAGGATGACGTGGCGTCAGCCAAATGCACGGTTTCGACGACACCTCAACTCTTGGACGACGACAACGACTCTGTGTTTGATAAGAAGTTAGACGAAAACTTTTGGGAGACATCGTATGGAAAGTTTAAGTTCACGATCGAAGAGCTGCCACCACAGGAACAGTTGGTTTATAACTTTCTTAAGGAAGTCAATGTTCACAACGACGCCGACGTTTTGTACCATTTGTTATATTGTGTGAAACTCATGAGTTTGCACTCAGAAGTGCTCAATAGGGCCGCGAAGAACAACAGAGGGTTTGTGATCTGGTGTCAGGAGAACCTACTCATACCGAACCTCTGGAAGCTCTTGCAGTCAGAATTCTCGCAGATCTCACAGCTTTGTGTTCCACTTATACTCCATTGCATTACACTTCCGTCGGGAACCACAATGTTCTCCAAAGTAGTTGAAGAGGACTTCCATAACAACGACTGGAGGGCCAGATTCGCGGCCGTAGAACGGGTCACAACTATCGCACACTTTGTAGAGCCGGCAACTGTTAAGAACAGTCCTCTACTTCAGGCCTCTTTGGCCACCGCTTTCTGCTATTTAGTCCACTGTTTGGATGACATCGAAGCCAATGTCGCACAACGAGCTCTTCTTAATCTCGAAATGATTAAGACATCGTCACTGAAACTGTTGTTGTGGTGTTTGGAAGTGCAGTTTGATTTGGTTATTCAGGACAGGCCTATGATTTTGACGACAATATTCCAACTCTACAACCATTTAAGTGACAGACGTTTCCTCTCTTGGGATTTCTTCCTCAACCGATTCGACGCCCTATTCCTCGAATCGCAGGTCATTTTAGAGCGAAGCGGAGACATCACCCAAACCCGTGATCTCAGGAATACAAACGTCAACTCCGAGACCTACCAGAAGAAACTTATCAGAGCTCAAGAGGCTCTGTCGCACACTCACGCATCCCGTTCCTTATCGGCCAACTTAGGCCTTAAACAGCCTTACAAGAGGACAATGTCTGCGCCGACGTTCGGCTTAATCCCAAAGTTTGACAAAAAAGATAAGTTCTATGGGCGCCAGACATCAACCCCGGCCATCAGTCGCAAGAGCTCCAAACTGGCGGCGCTCACCGGTTCCACAATCACTCACTTTCCCAACAGTTTCTTTCACGACAACCAACTCAAAGAAGTGGCACAAGAAGAGAGTCATCTCTTGAGTGTCATTCATAAGACTGAGATGGAAGACCACGACAAAGACACCATTCATCTGTTGATATTTTTGTTGATGCAATTCCTGTCCCGACCCGACCCTTCCCATCCTCAGGACGAGAAGTCTATGACTCGCAGTCACGTAAGATATCTCTCGCTTATATCATTTGTTATGATCTAACCATTTGTTGCCTAACTGTCCAACAGCTCATTGTTTTACGTCATCTGAATATTCTGATGGGTTATAGCCCTGCAGAGAAGGCATTCCTTATATCTCCTAATAGTTTACGAGGACTTCCCGTTTTCAATGCATTCATCACTTCGATGCCAAAAGTGTTAGACTTTAACTTCAAAATGGGAAACATTTTGCTCAGCACTTGTCTTCCTCTGCTTGTATACTGTCCATCGCCTCAACGATATATTCACGACGGAAACCATTTACCCGTCTATTCGTTATGGCTTCTCAAACCTCATGTGCGGCAGTCTTGGCTCACGTCTCTCAACATTATTTTATACAAAGTATTTGTATTAACTCTTTGTTTTATACTGTATAACAATTTAAACATATTTCTAATTCTCTTTGATAGCATTCATACAATTCTCAGTCAACACTAAAACAGATCCAAATGTTGATTCAGATTGTATTGAATACACTCGCGGCTCAATTTCATAGATGTCGTCCACTCAACGAACACATGCAAAGTCCTATACCTTCCCGTTCACGAGGTTTGCCATTCTCTTCATTTGGTCTGAGAAAGCATTTTAATAAATAATATTTTCATTTAGATTTGAGTACAGCGTCTGTAGATTTAGAGCAAATCCAGGAACAGGACCAAAGTATTGACTCTCAAACCGAAGATAACGAGATTATATTTTCACCGAAAGTCGGTCAGAATGAGACGGTCAGCGCTTTCTCGAGTGATGCCGACGATGAGGATAAGGAGACGGAACCGATCAGTGAAAGTCCCAAATCGAAAGGAATTGAGAAATCCGATGATTTAATGGATGAAAATAAAGACAATGAATTAGTTAAAGACGAAAATGAGCCAAAAATAGAGAATTCAACACAAAGTATAATACAAGAGAAATCAGAGCTTAAGACAAGTGAAATGCTTTCCAATAAATCAGAGCTTATTTTGTCAAACAATACGACAGAAAATGAGAAGGAAAAAGAAGAAGTTATTGACGAAAAACTAATTGATACTAAAGATATGGTAACGAATTCACAGAAACCTCCATATCATCCGCCGGTGCAGCGAATGAGTCGGCAATTGTCGCCAAACAGACCTAAAATGCAGAGAACGGATGCGATCGAAGGTTCGCTCAAATTAAAGAAAAATAAAAAAGTTGTCAATGAAAAGCAAGGCATAGGAAAAGTAGTGGACATCCCGACCCATAACTCATTGACACGGATTGGAAGCGTTGACGAAAGGTTTACGGGTCACGAAAGCGGTCATAAAGTGTTGCGAAATGTCAATAGCAGTGACAGTGCAGATACCAAGGTATCCAAGTCGACCTGGACTATAGAAATACACTCTCCGGTCAAACTGGAGCCTATTTTGCCAGTCAGACCTCCTCAGGAAAGACTACTTCCTATCGGAATGACAACTAAAGAGTTGCGAACCAATAAAGACATGACATATCGCGACGATTTAAGTCATTTTGATAGATCTTATTCCGGAGATTACGACACAAAAGGCGTCCAAACATTTAAAACTTTGGTCACAAATGAAGGCGAAATGCATTATCCGGTTTGTGAACGACTTTTGCCGATCGGACCGACGCCTCCTTTCACCAGAAAGGAAACGGTGTCTCCTGTGCCACAAATGCAACCAAAAAGATCTGGAATTCTTCAGACGCCTATCTATGTCAAAGAGGATCCCATTCCTCCCAAAGTGGAGCCATCAGTGACTCAATTGGTGACAATTGCCAGCAATACTAGTGTTTCACTTGCTTCCAGTGCAACAACATATGCAATGACTGCGACTACAACTTTGATCACCACCTCTAACACCACCAAACATCCATTATCTCTGCGCGACTCCTTTGATAGTCCAGATCCAGAGGTCAAAGTAAAGCTTCCAAACTCTCCAATTATGGTGGGTTTGGCCAAAGTTATCAAAGTAGGAGAGGCGCCAGAAACGACACTAAATGGTGCTAAATGTGAATCCGTCTCCAATGCTATTGTCAATACAAATAATAAGATCGACATAAAAGGAAACATCAATGAATCAAAAGAGGAAACTCTGGAGAAAGTTGTTATAGAAATGCGTTCCACTATTGGACTCAATGCCGGAAATGAGAGAACGGAAGAGTTCGCTCTGAAATCAAACTCAGAAAATCCAACACAAACTCAATCACAAAATCAAACACAAGACGAGCAAAAGCCGGTGCGACCGCACTATCGCCAGAGAAAGACTAGAAAGGCTACGTCCACTGCGAGTGACATTCAGCGCTCTATAGACAGTAGGGGCGGAGGCGTTGCCGATAAGGTTTCGCGGCGGACGGCTCGGTCAATGCCACCGAAACGGACCACATCTGCACAGCCATCGACCGGAAGTACTGTTTTCTCACCGGAAGATATAGTGCACGAGCGGTGCACTCGTTGTGGACATGTTTTGGAACAGTTCTCCGAAGAGGAAATTGGTTTTTGTATCATAATATTAGGCACATACGTGCACCGGGAGCCCAGTATTGCCGCACCTATTCTTCCCGATGTCCTTAAGTTGGTCTCAAAATACGCGGGACTCACAGCATATCACTGGCAGAGCGAAAGGTTTAAAAAGCTTTTTTCCATAAATATATTTATTTAAGAAGTGTATTATTTGTTCATTCAATCAAATGATCGTTTTTCACATTTTACGGCTTATTTCAAATTAAATTAATTTATTATTATATATAAAATATAATAATCTTTTTATTAGGGGATAAGTGGAATAAATACATGAAATGCTTTTCAGTAACAATGCTATACTTAAAGTTAAAGCAAAAAATGTTTAATAGATTTTCTTTAGAAAAATCAATTTATAAAATAACTGCTGAACTAAAAACTTTTTTAATTTATTAGAAAATCATAGTTAAAAGCCTTTTGATTGCAAAATGCATTTTTTATTTCTTCATAGATAACAAAATTCCAAACATTTGTAGCATTTTTATCACTAATATATAGATATAATTTTCTTATCATTGAATGCCTTTGTTTTATAGACTTATTTATAGAAATATGATTTTCTTGATACTCCCAAAACACAGTAATATTCATTTGCCCGGAAGTACTGCATCCATAGCCCGACAATTCATTCGCTGCACTTTACATCAATTGGCACCGAATGGGATATTCAAACAACTATTTTATGCACATTTTACCAGTGAGTTAACCGTGTCTTTCTATCTTAACATTCAGCACATATTTAGTGTCAATATTATAAATCACATGAAATTTCTAGTGAATAGCGAGCGCACAAAAAACATACTTATTTCTGATTTTGTTTCTCATTGTATTTGAATCAATCAAAAATCAATCACCAGATCCAGGATTTTTTAAAAGCATAGCATTAGCGTTGTCTGACTTCGTTGATCTCAATCAGGTCTCCCCTCTGGTAGAGCTGTTTCAGGTAAGCCTTTTTATATACACTTTACTATTATTGGTATACTTTTAATTTATATGAATTATAATCTCGATAAGAATATGCTTTTTATGGTGTATTCATTGATTCGGTATTAAGAAATATTTTTCGTTTTATTTCAATAATTTATAAATTCCTCAAAAAGCAAAAGAAATATTTCGAGAGTTTTTTATGCGAAATAAAATTTTATAAAAAACTGGAAATTCTTTTAATGCCTTTTTTTGTGATATAATTGTAATCAAACTCTAGAATCTGAACGAAAGAAAACATTTGCCACATATATCTGAAATGATGCATATGTTGAGTAATGTGGCCACATATCTGGAGTGCATATCTCTGGAAACGCCATCCCAACAGCCGTGGGGCCTATTTCTGCCACAATTAGAAACATTTTTGCGAAAATTAATGCTTTTATTGCCGGACGCGGGAGTACTTAACTTAACACCTATTATGCGAATTATGTTATCGACTGTCAAATTGCCGATAATTAATACATACAAAACCATCCTGGACCCCTTTTCCAAAATGCTCTCTCATATCATACAACAGTCACCTCTGCTGTACGAACAGCTCCTAGACTTATGTAACCTCTGCTGCAGAAACTTTGTGCGCGAACGGGACAGGTATCTGTTGACCCGCACTGTGGTCTGCGAACTCGTCCAAGCGATTAAGTTTCGGACAATGATTCCCGACGAGAACCTCATGATGTTAGTCCAGTTCCTCCTTCAGGACGGCTCCGGCACTCTCACCCCATCCGTCATCGTCGAGAACCTCCGCATGAATAACACTCTGGAGATCGAGAACTTCAATACAAACGCCTTTGAATGCATGCGACCCAACGTCATGGATCTCCTCGAGTTTGTCACTGATGTGCACACACTCTCCCGAGTCAAGGTATGTCTCGCAAATATGGCACACATTCAGACAGTCAGACCTACCTGTGCTGAGCACTGCAATCGTATAATCAAATGAACAGTCAGTCAATTTATACGATAGTGCTGTTGTACTCTATATTTATTGTAATGACTTTTGACTTTTCCGATGAGAATATTTAATCTGATTTTTTATGTTTCACTTTTAAGAGTAATTTTTTGGGAACTTCTATACACCTCAATGAAGAGACACTGGGCGGACATCTGAAGGCAGGAATTTCTCAGTATTTATCACTAGAGATGACAAAAAATAATGGCAGTGATCACCGGGCGATAACCAAATACCTTCCCTGGCTCTACAGTCTGCCATCACTACAACAGGGGTTTGCACTTCAATTGTCTCTTATATTACCACTTATTCTCTCGTCATTTAAAACGAAAATAATTCTTTAATTTTAAGTATTATTTTCTATTCTTATATTTATTTTCAGCAACTTTTGTTGTTTAGTAAAATATTTATTTTAACTTCAAAATGAGTTTTCAAGAGAGAGAAAAAGAAATTCAAATCTCGAAAAGCCATGTCTTTATAAAAGTATATTTCTCTCGCTTTCTTAATTAAGTATAGAATTTGAAATATTAATTTAAAAAACAGTGGCGACAAAACACAATGAAATGCACAACAAAAGTATTTTAGGAAACAAATTAAGTTTTATTTTGAGCGCAAAAAAGTGAAAAAAGCGTGACTTCGATAAAGTGATGAATTCTTGTGCTTAAAACTTCTCTTTTTTCTGCTAATCATTAAGTTTTTCATTAAAAATCTTCTTTTTGCACAAAAAACACAATAAGAGAATAGAGAATAGAAATGTTATAAACCTCTCAAACAAACCCGAAAAAGTCAAACAAAAACTAATCTCTATATTGAACTGATAGTCCGAAAGAGTTTATCGATTGTGTGGCACACATTCGGTCACTTTCGTGGCTATTGTTAGGGTCGTTGCAACACTCGGCACTACTCCATAATAACGCCACATTCCTGTGCCAACCCATCCCATTGGAGGCCAACACTCACATAGCGGAGCACATCCAGGTGATTTTGGCCGGGTTTGCCGAGCAGTCCAAAGCATCGGTACTCCACATGTCGTCCCTATTCCACGCGTTCATTCTGTGCCAGTTGTGGACAATGTATTGCGAGAATATCTCTGGTCAGAACCCTCCAGGAAGCGATCAGTACCACCAGTGCACTCTCACACTATCAGATTTCTGGGCCAAAATAACCCCCGGCATACTCCAACTGATCTGTCACTCAAAAGTGGTATAACTTATTATTAGTACAATAATTCGAAAAAATAATAATAACCAAAAAAGATCTTTTATTTAAAAAACAATTTAAATGTTTGCTTTTACTTATGATAATACCTTTTATTTCCTTTGCTTACACTCTACTACTAACGCATTACTCCTTTCAGGAGGGATTCTATCAGGTCAGCGGCTTTCCTAATAGCGTTGACTTATTTAACTTTGCTAACTGTTAGCTTAGATAATGTCTTTTATGTATACATTATATGTATATCTCTTACAACCATTTCCATTGCACTCTAATATCTATAGTACTGTTTGTATGGTATATACATATAAGTAGTGTATATTCGATATAAAAAACATTTAACATAGACTGTCAATCATAATCATAATTGTAAATATATTTTTGTATATCAAATCTCACTAATGATAAATCTTTGGCTCCTTCCCTCTCATGCTCTCCCCTTATCACACACTGAACTGCCGGTGCGGCTCTGGCTTGTTGTGTGAACTGAATAGCTCGCGGAGACGGTTAGCTTACATTTCTTGAATCTAATGGAAACTCTGATGGAATGCAACTCAACGATGCTCTCAAGAGTAAGATAAGTCACCATAACTTACATTTGGCACCACTTCTCCCAAACACTAAGACATATCAAATACATTTTTTACCTCATTTCGAGTATCTAATGTATTGATTGATATCGATTTTCTTATTATTATTTATTTCTTTTGACATAAACCCATTAAATTTAATACTTTTTATTATTAAATGGATAGCAATTAATCCTTTGATTTATATCAGAGATATGCGAATATTGTTTAGAGATATTAAATGAAAAACCTATTAATTTCCTTAGTTGCTTCCACTTTGGACACCTGTATTCAATAGCTATAAAGGTTGGCATTCAATTCAATTTGATATTACCGTAATATAATGTTAACTCAAATATTACAAATATAAGAAACCAAATGTTAAAATGATAATAAATCATATGAGGGTTTAATACATAAACTAATAAACTGTTTGCCTCATCACAACTGTCAGGCCAACTGTCGGGCAACACTCAAGTAAGGCTCCAGTCGGTCATCAACTGGCGCTGTCCGCCGCAGACTAGAGACGATGCGGCCATGACTTCCAGTACTCTCATCAGATGGTTGCAGAGAATGCAGGTTTGGATCCTTTGAAAGTTGTAAAACATATATTTCATGCATTCATTCATCAAAAGCTAATATTAATAAAGAGTTAACAAATATATTTGTAGAGCGAGTAGTAGGATGTGTATGAAAAAGTGGTGTAAAAGCTTTTAGACATTTTATCAGTTTTTCTCAAATGACAGACCGACGCTCTTATTACAAGAGATCCCTTTACTCGTAACACATTTCTTATGAAAACTTTTAATCTAATGGTCGAGTGATTCATATCGATTAGTTTGTAGTGATTTACACACAACACAACTATAAGATTACAACCAATTCTTTGACTCATTTGTATTTTGCTTCAATTGAGTCACTCTTTCCCTCAGATAATTTTTTATCACAATTTTCTTTCATTTTTTCCATACTTTATATTTTATTCTTTCATTAAATACAAGATTTTTTTCTGAACATTGAATTAACTTAAGATTTATTTTATAAAACATTCTCAACTTTATAAAAGTTCACAAAATCTCTCTCTCTCTCTCTCTCATGTTGTCTCTCTCTCTCACGTTGTCTCTCTCTCTCTCTCTCTCTCTCTCATGTTGTGTGGTATTTGAATGAATGGATGTTAGTACTGAAACTGAATGTCCATATCATGAGATGAGTGTTCAGCAAAATAGTTATATTTGAAATAAAGTAAGAAAAAATTCCAAATAGTCTGTCATTATTTAAAGCAAAGGATGATATTATCTTAAGAGGTCTCTAATTAATGATTGAAAGCTAAATGTGAATTCCTTTTATGTATCGTACAGTATATAAAGCCTTGACTTTAATTAAGATTGAATTTCAAGCCTTTGATTTAATGAGAAAGATGTCCTTTTAATGAAAACACACTACACTTACAGATGCCATAGGAGTAACTTATATTATGTTATATGATAGACCACTAATGAAAAGTTTTCTAATTATTTTTAGAACTTTTCTAATGTTTCGATGATTAACTTCAATGAAATAGTTGTTTAATAAAATGTCGAGCTAATTGAAAAGTTTATTTAATTAAATACCAGTTTTGTAGTGAAAATATTGACAAATGAAACGCTTTCTATATTATTGATGAAAGGCTTGAATAATATTTGTCTCAATTTCCTATTAATAATTTACTGTATATTCCTATGTTATCCACATTCAAAGACAAATTGAGAGACAGCATTTATTCTGTATGTGTCGGTGCTTTCATACAAACATTTGTGTCTAATCAAGCGATACACCACTTGTTGAAAGCCATTAACAGTTAATTACAAATAAATCAAATCTTGACAACAATTAGAAAAAGCCGCAACTTATCTGTCATTTGATGTTTGTTACTAACGATTGCTTACAAAAAATGAAATATTAATTCACATATATTTTTCTCTCCATTTATTTTAGACAAAAATGAGTCAAATAGAGATGCAGTCCTCGGCCGCCATTCAATTCTATTGTATATAAGAATTTACATCAAAAACAAATAAAACAAAAAACACAAAATAAGTTATAATTTCTTTTTATAATTAATTGTTTATTACGGACTTAATTAATAAGTTTTTCATATAATCTGTTGGAAAGTGTGCCACAGCTCTACCTCTTAATAGTAATTCTCTCCTTAATTTAAAAAGCATTCAAATGAATGCCATTAAAACGAAGGGAAAATTGTAATGAATTATTAGAATTTAGAAATCAAATTATTGTCCAAATCATACCAAAAACATGTATAAAAAAGCAGTTTTTAAGCCATAAAACTCAAAACGAACAAATAATTGTTTTAACTGTTATATTTCTCATTTTTATCATAATTGTTATTACAGTTAAATGTATTATTAATTAAATGCAGTTTTCATTCGCGATTAGACTCTAATACTGTAAATGAGAGGAGAAAATAAATTGAATTTCAAATAAAATAATGCAATAAAATGATTGAAATGTGAAAAATATAATTAATTTTTGTATTAAAATCATTGTAATATTTGGGGAAATGTATACGAAACGGAAAATTGAACATTTTTTGTCGTTAAAAGTTTAAGATAATTGTGAGAGTATTGCGACCCGAATGTTGAGCACAGGTTATGAATATATTTTCTGTTCATTCAGTAATGCATTTATTTATATAATATTATATATAAAACTACTTTATTTGATATAAACTTAGTTGTGTAGTGTATTATAGAGAAAGTTTGTGGTGCAAGGCTCTGGAGCTCGACATATGCCATGTGTTGGGCATCAGTCCTATTGTATGTGTTTTTCGCTTCAATTTTCACCTAAACTACAGGAAATTATAGGAGTATTGCATATATTCTTTGCTTTTTGTGTTCACTTCTTATACATGTTTTTTGTTCACAATTTTTGTGAATGTGGGCTAAAACTACTTCTCCGTTCCTTTACTATTATACATAATACTTTACGATAGCATAGCATAGCTATTGTTATATTCTCTCTCCAAATACATTCATCTCTTATATGCGATACTCACGAGTCTTCAGTTGCGTAGACATCACTTTAATCTCAAATCTTTCCCTTTGTATACATTATCTCAAAACTTAATGATCGGAACACTAATGATAAGAATATAAACAAACGATGGGATGATTTGTTTGCTGTATTTAAAGTCCAATCGTTAGCCAAGAGATGATCTGAATATATGTAGCAAAACATGACTTTTCGTTGAATGGATTCAACGCCACTGCAGTGGAAGAGAGAAATATTTTTATCGAAAACATTGTCGACATTGTGAAGGACGCCAAACAACTGGTTACCACTAAGGACACCAATACTATGCCATACCATACCATACTATGCCATCCCCTCAACCATTTTCAACAAGATTTGTGCTCACAATTTAGTTAAATTTTATTCAACAAAATACCAGTAATTTGAATAATTGTATAATATATTCACCAAATCATGTAAATCAATGGCTAGAAAACATAATTTTTTATTGAGAGCTAATTAGCGCTGATTTAATCGATTCCTTAGTGTTTATTCTCGAAATCAGATAATAATTACAAATTAAACAATAAATTATAATAACTTAGAATTTATTATTTAGTAATTATATTCAGTTTTGTGTATTAATTATGTTAACGAATTATTGGTAATACTTTAACAAATATACAGATATATTGCATGTTTTGATTAGCGTTACAACTGAATTAAGAGAGTTATGATATACAAAGAAATGCATTGAACTAGTGGTGAGAGAGAGAGAGAGAGACTAGTGGTGAGAGAGAGAGAGAGAGAGAGAGAGAGAGAGAGCTCATGAATCTCATGGATGAGCGCAATCATCCCAACACCGGTACAGAGAGAGGAACTACAGGTAAGAAATGACACAAACCCCTCACCACTGAATGCATTGACATTAAACAAAGTTATGATACGATTGAAAGTCCAAAAATAAAAAAGCTGGTGCAAAAAACTCCAGCACATTTTGCTCAAGAAATTTTGTTGTTTTATAAACTGTTTTATTATGAGTTAAAAATAGTTATTTTAAAAGTTAATCGAAACGATAGGAAAAAAGATAATATAAATATATATAAATAATAGAAAATCGAGAAAATAAAAAATAATCGCAAAGAAATAAAAAATATAGGAAAATGAAAATTCAGTGTTTTTGTTATGAAGAGATAAAAATGGGCCCAAAATTAGGTGATATGTTAGACACTACTCATGAAAACCGCAATTCAACAAAACAAAAATACTATTAGGAAAAGAAATTTTTAGTACACAATAGATATGATTTAACGTCAGATATTTAATACACATATCAGGTGTTTAATCAGAAAAGAAATCGTATTTATATACAAGTATTGGGTATGTTTTTTGTTACTTTTTTCTATTTCCACAAAACAATACAATTCTCGAGTATTTTTAAAATTAGCAAAACTTTTAACATTAAATTCATAAATAGAAACTCGCGTTCAATTAATTATGCTTTAGATTAGAATATGATTACGAAAATCACAAAAATTATATTCAACTTTTATATATTCGCTATTAAAGGCAATACATGTTTTATAATATTGAATATTATTTTAATTATTTAGTGATTAACCTGAAAAACAGGCACAAAACACACCAAACCTTTTGCTGCAAACAACTTATGCGCAAACAAATCATGGCTTTAAGGCTTTTTGATTAGCGTCTAATAAAAGCAAAAGTTTTTTTCATTTCTAACAACAACTTTACATAACATACAAACAAATGATTGCAGTATTTGATTCGTATAGTTTCCTAATATCTCTGATCAATTATCTAATTATTACATATAATATATATTATAATGATTGTATCAAATGTGGCTATTGTTCCCTACAATTAGCCACATTTTATGAATTTTGAATCAGTTATACAAATGTGTAATATTTCTCTCCCTTTTTTCTAACTTACTTTGAATGCGATGATTAGGTCATTGACTTATTGTTATACCATACGAGCGGTCAGTTATACTAACATTTCTGGAATGAGATGCGCACCGGGTTTTAGGGGAATGGGATTATTACTACACTTTCCATCAATTATAGTATAAAATAAATTTTCACATTCAATCCGATTAATGCTATTCTCTCTCTATTCTAATGTCATTTCAAATACACAATTCCATCAATGAATACATGGCTCACAAGATCTCTGCAAACTATAAGCAAATGTAATGAAAACGACTGACAATTGAGGACAGACAGCATTCGCGCACATTTTTTCAGTAAATCCAAAGTCAAGAAAAGGAAAAACCAATTTATTAAATAAGACGATTGATTACTTGGCACTGAAAAAGTCAAAACTCAAAAGTTTTTCATTTTTGGTCAAATGTTTTATTTTTATAATATGCAAAGATTTACCTGAATATAGTGAACGTTGAGAGAGAGAGAGAGAGAGAGAGAGAGAGAAAGTCTAGAAAAAATAGATAAATTTTGAATTATTATGTAAATGACATTTCAATTTTGGTTTTTCAAGTTTCAAGTTAATATTTTTAAAGATCATTAATATTTTGCAAGTCTTTCCTTCTATTGAAATGCGAAAGAAATAACTTATATATTATATATATTTTCTTATTTATTAATATTGCTGTTGAATGTTAGCAATCAATTAATTTTATTATATTATCAGTAGTAAAGGAAAGGCAACTATTTTTTTATGAAACTATTCTAACTGATAGACTGAATGCCTGTTTGCATAACGACAACAAAACATAATAAATATTTTGTTACATAATATATAAATTATAGATATAAGATGTGCTAATATATGAAAATTTTTGCATAAAATGCAATAAAAATTTATTTATTCACAAAATTTTAATGCGAATACGGCTTTAAATTACAAAACATTGATATTATTTATTGAAAAATGACACAAATGTTGTCATTAGGAAATGAAATGCGAGATATGATACAAATCAAACTTTTATAATGCCTTCAAATGATAATTGCGATGAGATTCCTGAAACTACCCGTCCCTTACCAAAAACATTTTCAGGCGATATAACAGTTATAACTATTAATATAATATTTGCTAAAAACAATAATTATTATTAAATGCGAACGAAATTTATAATAAAAAATCCTGATGTTATATATAAACAGTCGATACGAATAACAAATTGATTGTAACAAATGGGTTGGGGTTGGGATGTGCACCGGCATCGGGTTCTCGTACCTCATCCATAGGTTTTGGCAGCAAATATACTATTCATATAATACTTGTGTAAAGTGTGCGCATCTGTAATGACTTCCCTATCGAGACAACCATCTTCAGCAACACATTAAGTTTTTGCTGAATTTAATTATAAATTAATCTTCACTTATATTTTAGGGGAAAAACACACCGAAAACTAGACCATCGAAAAACCCTTTAAGTGAATTGTTTGCGAGAAATACTCTATAATTAAAATGTTTGCCTCGATATAAACACTCGAAGTTTAAATTTTAAATTTCTTTTTGTGTTGAAATATTTGTGGTGTTTCAATTGATGGTCACTTTATTGAAATTAATGTTAAGTTAATCCCAAAACTTATGTAATCTGTTTATCAGTTAAGATGCGAATTAACGACAATCTGCTGATCCCTACATAGAAATTGTGCCAAAACTTCGTATACTATTAATTTTTCTTTAATCAATAAAAACACATTATTTTGCTATATATCTGTAAATAATTTTTGTGAAAGAATTCCAAATATATATCAAAGATAATAGGATTTTATATAATTTATTTCATAAGAAATCTGATAACAAATAATATTTCATTTTATTGAACTCTTCTATGGCTTCAATAAAAAAATGATGAAGTACACTTTAGGACTCTATATCTAATAACAAGTAATAAATTTATTAATTAAAGAGAGAGAGAGAGAGAGAGAGAGAGAGAGAGAGAACAAAAAAGTAGGACTTTATATAAAAGTAAGAAAAATAAAATATATAACAAAATAAAGAAAGCATTTATTTTATGATTTAATTTGAAAAGTGAAGAAAATTTTATAAAATAATAATACATTTAATATGTTTGGTTGAAAAACAAGTCTAATGTAAAGTAATAAGAGAGTGAACCAAATGAGAGAAATATAAGTTAAGTTAGCATTACATGAGATGCAAAACAAAGGCAATGAATGCAAAGTCATAGAAAAAGCAATGCAAAGGCAATAGGAATTGAATAAAGACTTGTATTTCTGCATTAAGTGGCGTCCCATACGATACCATAGCATACCATCGCATGCATAGCATAGCCATTGGTAAGCATTGGTTGCATTGGTTGCCATTATATCAGAAAACTTGAAAATCTTGTTTCCCTTCAAACAGAGAGACAGAGTTAGGAGAGAAAGAGAGAGAGAGAGAGAGAGAGAGAGAAAAGCGTTTGGATTTTGTGGCAAAAGAGACTCCAAAGGAATGTCATATAAGTTATGCTAAAAGTTTTGCTCAAAACTTATGCTTATGTTTGACAATACAGTCAACGATTGCATCGAAATGTTCAACAAAAGCAACAAAAATGTGATTCACTTTTCACACCAAACACCACATCGACTGTGATTTGTGTTGACAATACCACCACCAAGATCATTTCCATATGTATTAATGCCTTTTAATTGTTGACAGTATTTACTATAATAATTACCACAATAATAGTGTCATTGTATTGAGCACTAATTTCTATGTATTTATTGTTTCATAATAACAGTAATAATAGTAATCATAATAAGTATTGAAATACAATATCATATGCCATATGAATGCCAGTAATGACAACATTAGCCATCATTTGAATCATGATTTGAATCCATGAATCCGTTAACATGAGTGTCACCAATGAGTCGCGGATCAGATCGTGGTTTCAGTTCAGCACAAAGTCCTCCAACACGTCCTCTGCCACCGCCATCACCGCCAACAACAACAACACCAACGGCACCACCAATGGTGGCAATGCAGTGAACAACAGGTCCGACAACGACGACAACAACCCGGACCACAACACCACTGCCAACACCACGTCCAGCAATACACTACTGGATCGGGTGACCAGTTTTAGGCGATCTCTTGGAAAGGCTCAGAACAAGAAGCATAAGATTAGGTACGGTTTGCCAACAAAGACCTACTCTTCAACTCTTTTGATGGCAAAAACTTGTCATTTGTTTGATTATGCATTCAATGGTTCACCCATTCATACGATAGGAGTTAATGTATTTTGAATGGCATTCAATGCATTCAATGTATGATTATTTGCCAATCAATTAGTTGTTATCAGAAGTTGTGTTTTGGTTATCATTTAATCCATTGAACCACAAAAGCTATGTCCCGACACGAAAAGAGTGAATGGGATGGCAATGGATTGGGTAGGGATTGGGTAGGGATTGGGTAGGTATTGGGTTTGGGTTTGAGTGCAAAGTGCAGGTGCCGTCACTGGATCTGTTGTACGGCTCATGCGATTGTAGACAGCGTTTGCTTATATCATACGTTAGTGTTTGCCGTCAAATGAGTTGCTATGAGTTGTTTTGTCTCAACAGATATCTATTCATTAGTCATATACTGTACTACTGATTGCCCAACACTTACAGCACAGACATGTATTCATACAATATATGTGTTTATTTGATGTATACATTCATAACTACATTCCTCACAATCGCTGTCATAACCATTATTTCATAACTTATTCACACTTTTAACAGATATCTCAGAAATATATTAAACAAATTGGTAGTCGGCCTCACGTCTCACAAACACTATCCGGTGCTTAACTCATAGATTGTGTCATAAATTAATGGTTTATACGAAAAAATAATATTTAGATTTCTATTCAATTTTTATTGAAAAGAGACGTTGAATATAAAGAAAGTCTTTTTAAGTGATAAGAGATTTTTTGTCACTTATCTCTAAACACAAAGTTTTCACTTGAAATTATAGTCATTCTACTCAATGGTATTGCATTTTAAGTGCTATTTTATTTGATAAAAACATTTTTCCATATATGAGTCAAAACGCTATACAAATGCCTATTAATTCTGTTGTGTAAGTAATTGTTATGTATTACAATATGAGTCCTTAATGGCATACAATTAAATCTATATAAACAATATTATATGTATTAAAAGATAGGGCTTAATATCGGCTATTATTTCACAAATGGGATGTTATTCTCTGGCTCTGCAAATGACTTTGTATTACATATTACTTTGCTTATCATTTTGGTCTAAACTTTTTTGATATAATTTCGGCCAAAATATTCATTTAAATTGTATGTTTAGCTCGAGCTCTCAGTGCATACAATGGGCACAAGTATTTGTTTGCCAGATGTAGGACAATGAGAAAGTAGTGCAAAACCATTGAACACAACGCTTTTTATGCATTTTTATTCATCAGTTTCTGGACTATGAAAGCGAGCCCTTTCTCTCCCTACTTATGACTGACTGACAGCCTGTTTCTTAATATTAATCTCTGACTCTGTCTTTCATTTTAAGCGCAATTGTCTTGATTTTAACACACATTTGCCTCTAATTATAGGCCAGCGTCTGTTAAAGGATTAACTACTGGTGCAGCTGTTGAACAGCAATGCATAGCTAAAAGCAAGAATAGTCCGGTGCGTAAGGGATCGTCACCGACATCAGTGGTTACAAGCGGTGGCTCTGCTATCAGTGCCAACTGTGATGACGACGAGATTTACGGCTTCACGAGCGCTAACTTTGGTTTGTATTTCATATTTCATTGAAACAGTAAAAACACATTTGAGACAAACTTTGACACTTCGAGAGCACTTGCAAAACAAAACATTTGCATTGAATGTGTGACTCGAGAAAAGGTTGAAGTGATAAATAAAATAGGAGTCATATTTGTCACTGATTTGCTTATCTAATTAATTACTAGTCGTTTAACTTAAAACTAAAATTAATTGATTTTTCTTTTCTTTAATCAAACGATTGATGGCAACAATAATTGTGATGCCATTCCTATGAATACTGTATTCATAATATTATTAATACACGAATCGGTCTCTTGTATTGATATTTAGACTCAAGTAATAGCAGTACTCGAAGGCAACTAAAATCAAGTTTGGCGTCAAATGCCTGCAACTCATCCAACGCTTCCAATGCGCCCAACATTAGTGCCTATGAGTCAGAGACTAACAAATCAGGTCGTGTGAGGAATGAGAAGTCCGGTGCGTAAGGGATCGTCACCGACATCAGTGGTTACAAGCGGTGGCTCTGCTATCAGTGCCAACTGTGATGACGACGAGATTTACGGCTTCACGAGCGCTAACTTTGGTTTGTATTTCATATATCATTGAAACAGTAAAAACACATTTGAGACAAACTTTGACACTTCGAGAGCACTTGCAAAACAAAACATTTGCATTGAATCTGTGACTCGAGAAAAGGTTGAAGTGATAAATAAAATAGGAGTCATATTTGTCACTGATTTGCTTATCTAATTAATTACTAGTCGTTTAACTTAAAACTAAAATTAATTGATTTTTATTTTCTTCGTTTTCGCTCTTTTCTTCTTCAATCAAACGATTGATTGCAACAATAATTGTGATGCGATTCCTATTAATACTGTATTCATAATATTATTAATACACGAATCGGTCTGATATTTAGACTCAAGTAATAACAGTACTCGAAGGCAACTAAAATCAAGTTTGGCGTCAAATGCCTGCAACTCATCCAACGCTTCCAATGCGCCCAACATTAGTGCCTATGAGTCAGAGACTAACAAATCAGGTCGTGTGAGGAATGAGGAGAGGGATAGGGATGAGAGTGAAGCGATCACTGCCACTGTTAACACGACTCCCGGAGCTAAGACTGTATTACAAGACTCGCCGGAATGGTTTAAAGCTGACAAAGAGTTTGCATTTTATAACCAACAAAACCAACTCGAGTCGCGTGAGTCCATTCAGAACCGGATCCAGAAGTACTACAAACAGCAATACTTTCACGACTCGGACGTGAATTTGCGGCATTCCTCAGCACAACGCTTGTCATGGATTGCACCCAACGGTAGTGAGATTGAGACGGAAGTGGACAGGATTTACGAGAATATGAGAGACATATCGACCGCATTCACTAACGCTCAGCAGAGGCACTACAATCACCGCAACTCCACAGCCAATGCTAACAATGTATACGCAAACAGTGCTAACAGTTTGAGTGATAATAACAATACTGTTAACCATAATAACCGAAAACTCACAAAAGATAGCGGCTATGAGTCGGCCTCCGCTTCCATATCCAATTGGGGGCCAATCAATGCAAACAACGCCAACGCCTTACCAAACAATTATTTTCACTCCCGTTCCGATTCCAACGCCTCCTCCGTCTCTAACGGTGGTCTGAGTCCCAGAACTGCCACCAACTCTGCCAAAAGGTTTGTCTTCTTTTATGTCAACATATTTGCAAATTTTGATTAATTACCCGTTTGTTTGCTAATAGTTTTTGTTTATTGTTTTATAATTAATTGTTTTTTATTTCACTTTTGTGATGAAATACAGTGCATATCATCATCATTGTGATCAGTGGTCGGCCGCCAAATCGACGTCTAATCTCCCACTCCAAGTGCACGTCAGTGGAAGTCGTCGTTCGAGTTTGAGTGGCTCTGGACATCCATATCCTGAACATATGATGAACGCTGGGAAGTCAGTGCTGCCGGCAAAGTCAGTGCCCGGGGGTTTGGATCGCGATTCTGATGACAATATAGTGAAAAAGAGATCTCATAATCGAAATAATCCGACGCCATCTTCGGTGTACAGCCTATTGGCGTCCAAATCGGGTCTAGACTTCGCACCCGTACTCAAGTCTAACCGCAAGTCCTGTGGTCCCAGTTTTGCCGAGAACTCAATCGTCTCAAAATATAATGAACGCCTTTTCTCAAAGAATGCCGAATCAAACACTTCTCAGTTCTGGAAATCTCGCGACAGGAATGTGATGGCATCGTATGGACAGTACGATACCGACGACTCTCCGCCGCCAACACCTCCCGTCCGAGACTCGAGTTTATCGTCAAATCGTAAATTGATTTGCGAACCAAAAGATAACGAGTCACAAAACAAACTAATGACCGATTCTTTGGGCAAAGGGGTCAACGATTGTCATTACTATAAGAATAATAACTCGCAATACTATATGAAGGGCTATTCGGAGAGTAGGGTCAGTCATATCGGGTGCTCTAAAAGTCTCATAAATCTCAGATCAAAATACGACGACAGCTCTGATTTGAAGCAATTCAGTCAAACTTATCCATTGCTTCCCGAAACCGAATTCAACGACAAGTCATCGCAAATGCAAGAGTCGTGGTCTTGTGATCAGTCGGTTACCTCCGGAGTTACATCACTGGTCACCACTTCTGACTATTTCACTGCCTCTTCATCGGTGATCACACACTCGCCCTCTTTGTCTTCATTGAGCACAACGGCCACCAATACGACGACCGCTTCTTATAATAACAGTCGAAACAGTATCGCATCGACAGGCAGTTCATCACAAATCGCCAAAAGCTCTAAAGTAGTCCAACCGAAGAGGGAGTCCGCGAGTGTTCTCTACTATGAAAAGTCCGGTTCGCCGTCTAATATGTCTCAACACATCTCAAAATCAGAAGTTCCTCCGCCGCCGCCACCCAAACTCCATTTGGGTGACTCTCACGACAAGGACATACCTGTCCGCACATCCATCCCAGGGGCACCTAATATGGTGTCCACTTCGCGCACTATCGAGACCTCAAAGTCTCACAGAGCTTCTGACCCGGAGATCAAAGCTATTCAAAAGCGTGCGGTCTATCAGTTTTACTTAAAGCAAAAACAAAAGGGAATACAAGAAAATAGTAGTAATAATAATAATAATAATATCAATGATACTAATAATAGTAATAATAATAACTCAAGTGTTAACAGCAATACACCGCTCACTGCTTCTACTATTGAGGATAACAGTCAGGTATGAAGTGATTTGAAAATTAAATTTGTAGTGTTTTGTTTGGTTATCATACATATCGATGCAAATTAGCGCTAAAACAAAGCCTGTGTTTCGGTTCAATGAGTTGATTAAAGTTGTGTTTGTGAGTGAAACCTATGATTAAGATGGCAATGGTTTGGTGTTTGGATGTGATCCACAGGTATTATAGGTTCTAATGGATTGATTGTAGGTCTGAGTGACGCTTACATGTCACACACAGTACTCATTCAATAATGTATTGGTCTTTCTCACAATTATCGAGTTTTTCATTGAATTAGTTTTTGTCAAAATTACTGTAATATTAGTCTTCTTTTAGAGACATTATTGTCATACACATACTGTTCATATATTCAACACAACACAGAGAATAGAGTTATAATAACAGCGAAAACGAGTGAATCATTGATTTCCGATACTTATAGTTAGCTTTTATAACATGTATTATATTTTTGTAGTTTTGCTGATAAGAGCCCATTAGTAGTGATCTCTTGAACACTAGAGTTGTGTAGAGTTTAGACAATAATGTGATTCGAATTGATTTTAAGAGTCGATTCTCTACAGCCATCCAAATATAAGACTTTCCACACAAAACCCAAACCCAATCAAAACCAGTAGTTGTGAGACATTTGCAACACATTAATGAAACTAAAAGCGAATGACATCACTAATGTTTGACTAGTTTTTTGTGCTTTTTCTCGTTTGGACGGAGGGCTGAGGGCTAGCATGTGTTGGATAGATGTATGAAAAGAAATGGCATAAAAAGCATTTGAGAGATATGTTGTGCCATCAAATAGCCATGTCTTTGAAATATCGGAATTAGATTCAAACCAATATATGATGAGAGGACAGGTCCGGAACAGTATCCCATAGGATAACCGTAATTGTATGAGTGATAGATGGCTTGCAGTCGTGCGCAGATGTATCACTACATCCATACCATACCATTTCCTACCATTCCTCGCAATACAGAATACAGAATACAGAATAGAGTTAGAGTTGAGTAGAGATAAGAAGTTTTCACAAACGACAGCACAATACAAGTCTACTTATAATACAAGTCTTTGCTCTCAACTCTATCTCAACTCATATTTAAGATGCTTTCCATCAGATCCTATTGGATGTGTCGATGTAGTGCTTCTCTCATCTCTGTGCTCTCTCTCTCTCTCTCTCTCTCATCATTTTCTTTGCTCTCTCACTGATTACCACTAAAAGAAACTATTTTTGTCGACTAATTCGTCGCTTATCTTAAAATCTTGTTTAGTGTTAAGACTGTGACTTTCATCACTTGTTTAACACAATTTGAAAATTAGTCGAAAGTTAAAAGAATTTATTGTTTAAAAGTTTGTTAACTTCTCGAGTGATATAATATCTTCTTTCCAACTCAACTCACTTTTGACGCCTTTTTCACAAATAATAACTCAATCTGTGCTTAAACTTGATGTTTGGTATGAAATGATTCCGTATTTCATAATTGCCTTTACCTTTGGTTGGTTTTTCTATTGGATTTGGTATAACACAAGTGAATATAAAAATTCAGACACAATTCCAGTTCCCATTCGCCCTCAGGTGAGAATGAAAACCTCTTTTTTAGTCTTTTTTATTCCTTCTAGACTTGAAAATGAATTTTCCTCTCAATCGGAGTTAACTTCCATTTATGACTCCCACACAACCATTAAATTCCTGATCCCAGTGCTACTTATCTCTCGGCTTTTTGCTTATTTTAAATACATTTTGTTATTTATTTTGAATATTTGCGTCGATATATAGTAACCGACAAATAAAATAAAATTTTTATTAATTCTTAGATCAGAGCTGAGACTATAAATACATTTTTGCCCCAAACAACAGATCCCTTCGCGCAAAGTACAACTGGTTGTCCACGAAAACATCTACGAGAATAGTAGTGCTCAGTGTATGTCCCCACAGCCATCCCTGCCATCGCCTCCGCTTCCACCGCCACCGCAGCAAACGGTGGCGGACATTGAGTTTGACGGTGAGCTCCCACTGCCGCCGCCGCCAACAGCACACGAGTGCGACCCCAAAAGTGCCACAACTCTAAGCCATTCAAACTCGCATAACATTGATATCTGTGATCCATTTGTTGTGTCCAATGGCAAACCAATGGGACGCTCACCCTCTCCGCCAAAAGACAAGTCACTTCCGGCTCCAAATGCCAGACCCGCAGAGGTTTGGCAGAAGTCAGAGATTGCCACTCAAACAACGGAGACATTGCGTCGACACAGCAGTGCGTCGGCTAAAGACATGACAATACATGAACACAAGCCGTCACTGGAAACAAGTGAACCGATGTATGAGAACTCAGTTTCGGTGCCAATAAATGAGACGACAACTGCTGGTGAACAACAACAGCAACAACAGAGCGGAACCAATAAATCGATGGAATCGGTTGAATCAGTGGTTCCCTGGGCTTACTGTAAGCTATGGCCAAATGAGAAATGTGTGAAAACAGCAGATTATGAGAGCGACAGTAGCTATATATCAGTGCAAACGTCGTCGCCTATAGTAGCGGCTAATACTTTCATTGGGGATATCGGTGTCGGACTCGCTAATGAAGAGTTATTGACCAATAAATCGGATTTAATCTCAAGACTGAACAGAAAATTGGATGTTCTTCGGATTGAAGAGATGGCATTAACACAAGACGTGAACTCTAATGAGATATTAGGACAGCACGTGAGGACCAAACTGAAAGCGCTAGGACTCACGGAACAGGAGTCTGAGAAAATGAATTTGCATTGTGAAGAGATCGAGAAAGTGACTCGACTTCTACTCTCCATCAGCGCTCGGCTCCAACTCATCGATACACAGATCCATGAAAAGAGGCGTCAAAAATGTTTGGCTAATGAAAGCCATGAAAGCAAACACAACTCAATCGACAACTCAATGGCTTTCGAGTCAACACTACAGACACAGACATTCACTCAAAATGATTTACAACAGATTAGAGACAAACAGAGCAAACAAAACGCCTTTTCATCCCATAATTTGTTTGATGAGATGCAGTCATTAGTTTGCAAACGACAGAAACTATTGGATCAGTTGCAAGAAGCTCTTCAGCTTCGCGTCTGTATTGATCAGCGAAACCAATCGATCGAAGAGAAGATAATCAGAAAATATTTTAAAGACAATTTCGAAAATCTCAATGAATTTCTAGAGTTTATCAAATTGAAATCAAAACTCATTGTAAACATACGTGAAGTGAAGGATCAGATCCTAATGGGAGAGAAGCATCTCTGCGCCCTTCGAGCCTCTTAACCATACCATACCTTCCATTCCCTTCCAATCACACACAACAGTACCTGTATTTCCTAATATAAAACACTATTTTTATTAGTTTTAATTTTTACAAAACAATTATTTAATTAAATCATTATATTATCGCTATCAAAGCTACGTTTAATATTCATTATTAAGTAAATTACACTTAATTTAATTTTTAATTTAATATTAGTGCCAATTATTTGATTACATTTTCTTTATATAAGTTTTAAATAATAATTTATTAATGAAATTAAATTTAAGAAAATTTTCATATAAATAGTCTTATTATAAATTGATAATAAAAATAAATTTATTTAAAATGAATCTGTGTTTTGTAAATGAATTGCTGTTTTTTGCTTTATGTGTGATTTGTGTGAGTTTTATGCAAAAGGGATGAGTCTTTTGCGGAGAGAAAGGCGTAAACTATTTGATGGCAAAACATTAGACACAACATTCGGGTGTCAGTTGTGCCCAGTCTTTAGATGCCATAAATTATTTCATTCAATACATGGTTAGAGTCGCCGACTCTTTTGAGGTTAAAATTGTTGTTTAAATTCTCAATTCAAATTTTATTCATTCAATTATCTCGAATCGTATGAATATTAAAAATATACTATAAATTAAATGTAAAAATCAAAATTTTCTAATTTACTTTATTATATTTTTAACGCATATTTGCATATTTAATGATTGATTAGATGAGAATCTAATTGAATTAAGTATTTGTTTTTTCACAACATTTTCGCATATTATATAGTACAGTAGACAGTATACAGTAATAAATTGACAAACTTTTGTTGAAAACAAACATTTTCATCAGTGAATAATCACTGGAGTCTAAGAATTTATAATAACTCATACAGTGCTCCGAGTTTTAAATCGATTTTAAGCCTAAAAATTTCACTCTTAAGAAATAATTGATTAGAGATTTTATTTTGAATTTTATGACAACACTCTCCAAGAATTGTTGCGCTCAACCGACCAGTGATTTACGTCAAAGTTTTAAATCGATTTTAAGCCTAAAAATTTCACTCTTAAGAAATAATTGATTAGAGATTTTATTTTGAATTTTATGACAACACTCTCCAAGAATTGTTGCGCTCAACCGACCAGTGATTTACGTCAAACCTATAATCCATTAACCAGTCTCTCTCTCTCTCTCTCTCTCGTTTGAAAGCCAGGAAATTTCATTTCAATGTCCAATAATTCATATTTTATGTGAAAGTTAAACTTTGGACATAAAATATACCAAAAATCTACGCCATTAGAAGATACATTTATAATTTGTTCAAAATTAAAGTTACGCTTTCTCTCGGGTGTTATACGCAGTCATAATTATTTAAAATTAAAATCATCAAGGTTTCAAAATTGTTCATTAACTGTAAATGCAATTTTCGGATACTTCATAAGGCATTATGGATTCATTTGAATGAGGAATTTCATTCAATACAACTGGTGTGAGCTTTACTGCCGGGTTTAATCTCTTGGAGCACCGCATAAACAGCCGGCCCTTCAATACAATATTTAAATGAAATGAATTAATTTTCAGTTTTATTATTTATTTCTTATTTTTTTCAGACAAAATATCTTAAAAAACTTTGCGCTCGCATTGTATTATAAACACCGAAATACAATGAAATCAAATCATTAAATGATATATAATTTGAATGAATGAATAAATAAAAGCATTTTTAATAGGATTATAAGCACTTAACCCATAATTTATGAATAATACTCTACTGAAATAAAATGTAAATTATATTTGAGTATCTTTTAACAACAAAAAATATCAATTATAAGTTTAAATTTATTCCTCAATTGTCTCTCTCTTAACATCAAATCAAGTGAACGTTTACTGAATAATTCAAGACTCGGTCCGTACTGTAGGTGTGATTAAAAAGAGACCACTCTTTCTGTATAACAATATATCCAAAGAATCTGAAAAATTCTCTTCAAATTTATTTTCAATTCAATGACTTTACCCTATTTTGTGCTCAACTTTTATATTCCGCATAAACTCGCTTTTTTACCTAAACTTTGTGTTTAAAACCCTTTTGCTTTATATATCTTAAACGTCTGTGTAATTAATCTCGGATATTGAGAAATAATTATAATTAAAATTTTAATTAATTTCTTTTAATATATAGTAGAAAGTTTTAAACGAAAATACTCCTAACATTTGGTACGATATAATGAAATATTTTATAGGAAACCATAAATTGAAATGAGAAACCAGTTATTCAATCAAAAATCTGTGATTAATATTTAATTAACAATTCATAAAACAAATGCGAATATTGTCTCGAAAACATTGATATTCATTTCGAGCCGTTATATCTCAGTCACAAAAATTAATTAATTTTTTGATCCAAAAACTGATTAATTTTAAAATTTCTTTTTTAAAATGGTTTTAATTTTAATGAAAACAGATTTGGGCCAATGTTTGTAAATATTGTATATTTAGTGCTAAATATAAATATTTTAATGCTTCAACTGTAGGCGTAATTAAATGATTTATTTTTTATGTTATGTTTTTTATTAAATTTTTATTGAAATTTACGAAAAATTATTTATTATTTAAGAAATTTTTGGATCAAATCTAAAATATTCATTAAATTCAAGGAAGACTTTCCCCATTCATAAGTTGTTGATTAGGGAAAGGGATGAGAAAGTGTAGGCAGTATTATGTGTGTTATTCCACATGAATAATGTTTGTCAGAAGTGTTTTGTTATAATCATTCAAATCTCAAACACTAATTAACTTTACAATTATATATTAGTTGTTGTTTATAATTAGAAATACTTATTTCAGACATAATTTAAGAAATAATAAGTTTAATATAATTAACTTTATAAAAAGTTTTGTTGAAAAATTAATATTTGTATTATAAATACGTGAGAATCATTTAATAAAATGCTATTCAAAAATGTGTTTAATATTTAAAGTAATGTTTGTTTAGTCAAAGAAAATATATAAGTCGTGAAACGTGTCTAAAGTGCACATTCGTGTCATTATATCATAATTAAATAAACTCTTTGTATTTGTACACTGTACAATGTACAGTATTTTACATTACATTAGCCCCAACCTTCAATCCCATTCGCTTTCAATACAAACTCAAGTCTTTGATATTTGCAAGCATTTTATATAAATTTATTTAAACATTAAATGAATATCAATGTTGTTTAGCAAATATTCTACATTTCTTTGAAACTTCTTGCAATTTAGCAAATTTTAAAATAAATTTGTTATTAATTTCTTTTTTAGTAAATTCACTTTATTTATTACGGGATATATTGCGTTCACTCTAGAGATAGAGTAACAAAAGGGCAATATTTTCTATTATTAAATCAAGAATATAACCAAATATTAGGTTAGCAGTGGACGGGTAGTTTTAAAATAAAATTTATATATAATATAGTTTAAAGGAAAAATCCGAGTTATAAATAAGCATAAAAAATTGCCCACATATAATATAATCAAACGTTAAGATCTGATGTATTGAGAATTGGTTTTACAATTGAATTGTATGTCTCATATGAATAGAATGGCAACAAAATTGAAAACCCGAAAGTAAATATAGCGTGAAATACATGTTTATAATGCAAAACACTTTTGCGAGGAATCACTCAAAAAAGCAAAATAAATTTCTCACTTGTCTCTCAAACAATTTTAGCTCAATTTAAGTCCGAATAATAAAAATTTTTATTTTATTAGAGTTTTAAAAATAAACTCAGTTTTGAGAATATATTATGGATTCGGAGCAAAATGAGAGAAAGAATTACTGAAGGCTTTCCTTTGAAAAATCTATTTTACTTAACAGCACATCAAAAGAGAAATTTAGAGAGAGAGAGAGAGAGAGAGAGAGAGAGAGAGTGAGTGAGTGAGTGAGTGAGTGAGAAAGAGAGAGAGAGACCCTATGGAATGGTTTATGAAAGCAAAAGAGGAATGCAATCAAAGTGTTCTCAAACAATAAAATTCTGACAAAACTATAGTAAAATAAATTGTTTTACGGAATAAATATTTTTATTAACTTAAAATTATGGAATCGATTTGATGTGATTTGAAGGTTTACGTTGTTCAAATTACTTTCAATTAGAAGTGATTTAATTCAATGGTAGCCAAGAATCAATAGATCCGGTGTTAGACATGATTTATCATTGAATGAAATATTATTGTTTTTTGTTAACATTCAGCGAAAATGACAATTCATTATACGTGAAGAAAAATAATGGCAAGAATTTGTGAGTTTAAGGCCTTTCATAAGATTTATTCCCAACAAAACATCTTCAGTACAGCTGTTCATCGATCGATTAAATGATAGACTAATGAACACAAAAATAAAGATTAGAAAAGATAAGACCAGAGATAAAGTATTACAACTCCAGAGATCAGTAGCGAATACATCGAAATAAATAGTTATAATGATAAAACTTAATCTTTAAGCTCACATTTGAGATTATTTTGCTTCACAAATGTATTACTCATTCAAACCGTAATAATAGGGAATTTTCTTATAATTTGGACCATTTTTATAAGACAGTAAAGTTCTTCAGATGCAATGGTTTCCTTCAAAATACACTCAAAATAAGCTTAAAGTTTGAAAATCAAAGCTTAAGTCGGATTTTGACAAAAAGAGAGTACATTTTCCTCCACTTCTTCCGTTTAATACAACGATATATTGAATATAGAAATAAACTTTTATTATCGTATATAAGGGTTTAGAGTAAGTATATATCGTACGGCATATTATGTTATCGATTGGCGATTTTGCACTCAAAATAAATGTCTATTCGATTGAAAACATTTACTCCAAAACTTTAAAAACGATCTGAAAAACCAAACGCTTCAATGAATTTCAATAAGAAATTCATTCACTTATTGTTCATTAAAATATATATATAACTTGTACTGAATTATAGATTTTAAAGCTATATTTCAGACAAAAATTGGCTCAAAATCCAATATTTGCTGCAATTGATGACAAAGAATTGTGTTTCAAAATATTCATTCATTGATAAATGAATTTTTTGTTTGAATAATGACTTTGAATTGAGTTTCCTTTGAATATTAATTGATTTAAAATGTATTATTTATAAATTCATTTCCTTTGATTTTCTCTAAAAGTTTTTTTGTCAAACAATTTCCATATCAATAGAAGTCTCGATAGTTTGCGATCAATGAATATATGAATAAGTTTTCATTTATCACAAAATTTAAGCGAATATTTAAGCGTTTAATAAACTTTTAGATGGAAAATTTGTTTTTAAATCATTTGTATTTTATATTAAGGGTGTCTTTCGGTGTTTAAAATAAGAAATATATTTCTCTTATTTTTATGTCAAATAAAAACGAAATATTTAGTCAAATAAATAATGTTTAGTATAATGTGTAGAATAGTTATACGGTATTGAGAATCGCTTGTCTCAAAACCCATCCTAAATCCCAAAACCCACACATTTGAGTGCCAACTCTAGTTAAACCCATTTGTGTTTGCGATTACCGGTATATCATGTAAAGCAAACACTAATAAAACAATAAAATCTTTTAATCAGATCCGCATCCTTTCACATATAACACCAATTCGTTATGATATTTATGCTAAACTTCCAGCAAATGTGAAACCATTACATAATTTATTACGTTATTATGAATTACCAGAAGGTGTTCACAACTTTTACAGATTTATGTATTCATTAATTCAAATAAATTATGAAAAGTTAAAAACTGTTTTACTTGTGATTTACATCGATTCTAACATTTAGGGACCAGAGGTCAGTGTTTGTCATTTAATTGATCGCCAATTAATTCAATGATCGGTTACTTAATATATAAATTCTGAGTAATATATCAAATGTGTGCTAAAATAGGGATTTACAATATTCTTAAACTATTAAACTCTAAGAATTTATCACAAAAAATAAAAAACACTTTCCGTTGAGTGAAATATTTGCTGATATTTATTATTACTTCGACATAAAGTTTATTACAAATAAATTAACAGAAATATGTGAGCATTGAGTGCCAGCGTTGGCTCATTCATCACATATGGATTGCTCTGAGAGAACAACACTTGAAAAAGCTTTCACTTGAAAAGCTAAGCAATAGAGGACTGGATACCAGTGCCGGCGCTCAACAACCTAACACTCAAATGCTCGCAGATCTCCGATAATAGTAAACAATAAAAATATATTTAGAAAAATAAAATCTAGAAAACTGTCAAAAGCGCGAAAACGCCGTAAAGGAGAGCACAGGGATAGGCGATGAGCGCCTGTTGGTTGTGGAGTGTGAGTGCGATCGCAAACAGTTTGGACGCACTGACCGCACACCACGTGATCGCCAGAAACACGGATATCGTTCCCACCAACGCCTTCAGACTGATTAGTATGGATAGACCCGACAGCACAACCATCGGAAGCAGACAATAGCCCAACACAGAGACCGTGCAGGCGATCGATATGGCGATGTCTGGAGTGGCCATCAGATTGAGGAGTGAGTAGATGGCGAGGCAGCCCATGAGACCGAACCCATAGATGTAGCCGAAGTGCACTTTTCCCGACACCAGTAGAAACGAACCGAAGGCCAGACAGAAGACGAGAGGGCCGGCCAGGTCTGAGTCGTGCAGAATGGAGGGGTCGGGCCGTCGCAGGGGATTGAGGACCGCATATGTCTTCTGCACGATTTGGTCGAAATTGATTCCCAACTCCTCGAGAAGTGGCGGTTCGTCGGCGTACGGGTCGGTCGAGCGCTGGCCCGGCATTCCCGTGAAGGGGTCGTCGAAGTTGTCGACCGCCGATGGCGTGAACATAGAGGGCGGCGGCGGTTGAGGGGTGGCCAGGGATGCCGTGTTGTACTCCTGGTCAGTGTAATCGAATTGACCGAATTCGTAGCCAACACTTCCCGAGGAATAGCCGCTCCCGTGCTGTGTCTGCTCGAAGTCATTGATTCCGTACGACATCTTCGTCTTGTGCTCTTGTGGTGGTCTTCAGATGATAATCACTTTCAGTGTATTTGACATTAAATTGGATTTAAATTAATTACAAGTTATTTACGAAACAAATGAACACTTTTTGACAACAAATCACTTTTGGGTTTCACTTAAACCCTAAATAATATTCGCATTTAACGTACCTTTAGATATGGAGCTACACTATAAAGTCTATTGTACAGTATAAAGCTATAATAAATTGTATATACAATATATATAAAAGTACCAAATGTACGAATACAAACACGTGTATTATTATTACAACATATGACTCATTGTTTGTGAGAAAAAAATGTTTGATTTTGTCGTTTGGTTTGCATTTGAAATGATTTCACAATTCATTCACTAATTCATCACAAAATGGTTTAAGCGTTGACTGAGTCTTAAGACTAACGGATCCAATGCCTAACCGAATGGAAGCGAAGATATCAAAGATGATAATCACTTTCAGTGTATTTGACATTAAATTGGATTTAAATTAATTACAAGTTATTTACGAAACAAATGAACACTTTTTGACAACAAATCACTTTTGGGTTTCACTTAAACCCTAAATAATAATCGCATTTAACGTACCTTTAGATATGGAGCTACACTATGGAGTCTATTGTACAGTATAAAGCTATAATAAATTGTATATACAATATATATAAAAGTACCAAATGTACGAATACAAACACGTGTATTATTATCGCTTGTACATCGTATCTTGATCACTTTTTGAGGTGTGCACGGGCTAGTGTAGGCTTAATCTCTCGCCTACACTAGCCCGTGCACACCTCAAAAAGTGATCAAGATACGATGTACAAGCGATATTACAACATATGACTCATTGTTTGTGAGAAAAAAATGTTTGATTTTATCGTTTGGTTTGCATTTGAAATGATTTCACAATTCATTCACTAATTCATCACAAAATGGTTTAAGCGTTGACTGAGTCTTAAGACTAACGGATCCAATGCCTAACCGAATGGAAGCGAAGATATCAATAGAGCCGCGAAGACAACAGAGACGACGGAATCGCGACGACAGGAGTGAGTCCAACGACGGCGCCCGACGGTCCACCACTTCATCCCAATCACCGCCACTCCACTCACGAGTTGTCATTTTGGCCAAAAACCCCAACCAGAAGACCACCACTCCGTCCAACGCATCACAACTGAGCGCCGCGTCGACGCCAACACCCGTTCAGACCATTCAGATTATCCCGTCTTTGCATTCATCGCAACAGCAAAGTGTCAGCACTTCCAACACATCCAATGCCAACGCATCCAATGTCTCGCACCTGTCTTTGGCCCCCAAATCGGCGCAATCGGTCGGAGCCTTCAGTACTCAGTCGGCGACCGACGATGCGGTCAATGATATGATGGCAGCCATGCCTTCAGTCATGACTTTGATAGACAGCGAAAACCTTATGTTTTTGGAGAGTCCGGCCAATGATTGGCTCTTCAGTGACACCACGTCTTCGTCTGGCTTTTCGGTGATATCTGCTGTCGGTTTGGAAGGCGTCGGCAAGTCTTCAGTACTGAACCTAATCGCTGGTAAAGATGTGTTCAGAGTTCACACCAATAAATACAGCGAAAGACCGCTAAGACATAAGACAAAGGGAATCAAACTTCATGTCACCAAAGAAAGGCTACTACTCCTCGACTCTCAGGTAACCACTCTTTCGACGAGTTTAGAAAACCTTGAATTCATTTCTATGACCTCTTAAGCCTTTGTTGAGTGCATCGGTTCTCGACGAATATCTGCAGAAGTGTCCGCCACTCTCATCCACTGGCGTTGATATCTCGGAACCCGAGAACTACTCGTTTATGATATCATTACAACTCCTGTCGTTTCTGTTCGCGACCTGTGATTACATTATTATAGTAATGGATTGGGTTCTGGATATACATCTCATTAAACTGATGGCCACCGCTGTGATGATGGTCGGAGAGACCGCTCAAAAGGCAGACATTATTGTCTACTTTACTAATGTCAAGACCAAATTGGATAAGAAGATCATTAATACGATCGACTCGTTGTTGGGACGAAGTGTTTACGTGACTGTCATTTGTGGCGATCAGAAGGAGTTGTTGAATGCTGTGATGAAAGCGCCGGCAAAGAGGAACCGATCGGAAACCGGTCGCAACTCTTCGCACACATCGGAAAAGTCGTGGCTATTGTCGTCTCAGCGCTATTGGGAGACATCCATCAGGAAATCTAGTCTTTACTCAGATTACGGACGCTTTTTGCCATAAAATATTTGGTAAGAATTGAGTAATGATTAGTAGTTTGTTGTGAATGAATGAAACGATTGATGCAATGAATGGAAAGTTATAGAAAATGGTTTGTAAGAAGTGATTTCAAGCCATTGATACGACTTTCCCAAAGCAATTATTAGTGCCGTTGAGAACAATCAATGACTGGAAAAGGTTTTATTGTCATTGACTACAAATGGGCTCAATATTACAAATAATTAACAAAATATTCAAACATTCATTTAAAGCAAAAAATAGATGTTTTATAACAATAATAATATTTATATTTGTTTTTATATACTGTATATTTATATATTTATATTGTAATCGTTTGCGACTCATAACTGGTATTTGTTTCATTTGACGGTATGAAAACTCTCTATCAATCAATTTGTGACAACAATATGGACAACAAAGACATCAATTGCCGAATTCTGAGTTGCGATATATCCCGGAGTCCGCCTGATATAGAAGTGTCGCTAATATCCTCTCGTGACTGATTGTCTTCGATGGCAGTACTATCTGTTGGACCAAAAGATTTGACAAATATTTAGTTTGTATTATAATTATTTTAAATAAAGTGTTTATGAATTATTTGTTTGTATGTTAATACAGAAAGTAAATGTTGAATGAATTGAATAATGATACTGCTCGAGAGCACCCATACCTTAATGAGATCCTGTGGCGGTATTTTATGCAGTTTGAGATCGCGAGTCATTCGGTTCATAATAGCCTGCAGTTCATTAACACGGGTTGTCTGGAGTTTGTCGTTCTGGGGCCGGTCTGCGAGTCTGTCGGTCTTGACTTTGTGTACAGACCACTGAAACATAACCTGAAATTTCTTGGTTTCACTTAAGTTGACGTTCTGTCGCGTGAGTATCGTCTGTAACATGGATTCACTTAATTGTAAGTATTCCTGACGAGCGAACAGTGCGTTGGCTCTGGGATCCACGTAATTCAGTATTGTGTTGACCAGTTGGCTCGCACTGGTGTATCGCCAGTAGTAGTTCTCCAATTGGTTTAACATACGCGGCACTACATTCAACTTCAGGTGTGTCTTCGTGTGATGAAAGCACGCCTGCAAGAGGTCCGGCAAATCAAAGTGCTCGGCCGCACATATCAGTCCGGGAACGGTATCACATGTGATGGGACACGACCCGGAGTGCAGGTATTCAATCAACAGTTGAAAGGTGTCCCCGTCGAACTCGATTATTGTGAACTACAGTATGTGTGAAGGAAATGTATTTATTATTCAATCAATTGTATGTCTCATTGGAAATATACCTCATTTTGTGCGAGTTTTGTTCTGTCAATCTTCGCCACATCCGCACAGACTGAAAGGCCGGGCACTTCCACGCCCGTGCTCTCGAGTTTGGCGTAAAATGACTCGCTCTGCCATCGCTTCATACTGTCGTTCCTACCCTTACTGCCCCAACCACTCCACGAGCCGGACATAAACGTCTTGAATGTCTTGAACACACCGCCACCGCTGGCTCCGGGAACTGTAAGATATGTAGGAGTTTTTTGTGCTGGAGGTGCCGTCGACATTGTGGAGGCTGACGACGCTTTCCTAATGTCTTTTTCCTTCTTCTTCTCCTTGTCTTTGTCAGCGTTCGGCGCAATGATCTTCGGGGGGATCAACACTTGGGTGATAGCATTCTTGGCCTGTTCTGTAATGCTATCCCTTTTCTTAACCTTCTTTTCTTGATTATTGGTTTGTTGTGCGCCTCCAGTCGTGGTAATTGTGGTCGATATGGAGGTCGTGTGCGCAACGATCTGTCCCTCAGCTCCCGTCTGTCCCCGCGGGGGAGCGAAACCGTACAGCATTTCCAGGAAGACTCGACTTCTTATGGCCAGAATGGCTCTGACAGCGTATATACGTCTGACTTGATTCTCATGTCCGCCATTCACAGGAGATCCCATCACATTGAAGACAACGTCGCACAAGAGCTTCGCGTTTCCATAAAAGGCATTATTGAAGTCCTTTGCTATTTGGTCGTACCCTTCAAACAGATCCCTAACACTGTCCAACAGAGGACTCGATGGCCTCATATGTCCTATTGGTCTCCAACTGCCGCGTCGGTAGGGCTTTGGTATTTGACCCGTTGCTAAATGATTGGCTAAATTATTTACAATGTCTTCCAACATCTGACTCCGTGTCCGGTCCTGTATATGACATGACATTCATGTTATTCTTTCAGATTTCAATTACATGTGCTCTTAGTTTATCATAATTTTGCTCTTAATCTAGCGTTCATTGAATTACAGAATTATATAATTCTAGTCATATTTTTGGATGCAAGTCAATGAACTCATTATCACATTTCGATTCATTTATTTATTGTTTATAGTAATTAAAGTGATTAAAAATAGTGAGTAATTAGAGCACAGGAGTAGACAAAACAAGCACTGAATATAGACTGAGACAGACCTGCATTCTGGCGAACTTAGGCGCCGAATAGCTGGCTCTCTCTCCGTTGATAATCTTCGTCAGTAACCACTCTCTGAAATGAGAGCCCTTTTTAGGAGTAAGAGAGAGAACAAACAGTTTATTAATAAATTTTCAGTGATATAAATGAATGAAAAGCAGTAGTTATTCACTAGAATTTATGAATCAAAGAGAAACTAATTTTAGTTTACTTTTTCAAACTCTGATTCGTGCCACAGATAGGGCTTAAACGCTGACACTTCGTCTCTGCAGACGACAGACACCGAGTACTTCCGCGTCTCTCCCGCTTCTATAGGCTTAGGACTCGTACGGACCACAATAAATGTGTGTAAAAAATGGGATTTTATGCATCCTTTGAGATACAAACATGATATAAGTTTTTATTGAGAAATATTTAGTCATGATTATTTTATGTCTTAATGAATGACTACATACCGGGCCAAAAGGGCGCCTCCTCTGCCTCGAGAAACGCGACGCAAACGATATCATTGCCGATATGTCTCTTCTTTTGAAGTTTCTGTGGATCAGACTCTTCGTGTGGAAGCATAGTTGACACGTGAAACATGATCTCAATGTTCTTGAAGGCCGTGTAAACGGATTCGGTTCCCGTCAGGTCGTGCACTGCATTCACATTAACATGGATTACATGATCAATATAATACAACTACAGTATTAATTAAAACAATAAGACAGCGTGATTGAATAGTAATCCATACCCGTATCCAGTCCTCCCTTGTATTTGTCGAAACCCTTTAACCTGATTCTGTCGCCGAGTATTCCCAGGAATTCAGCGAAGAGATGTGACTCCGTTTTGTTACTCAGAATCATCTCTTCACTGTTCACTTGATTTGCTTTGATATAAATGACTCCAACTTTTAATTCGGATTTAATGAAGACTTGATCTAATTTAAGTAATTCGTCGGAAGTGGAGGGCAACTGACCCAACGCTAGGGGAGGCTTAAGGCCGGCCTCATTGCCCAGCGCTCTGACCACTGCCTCCCTATCGTAACGGTCGGCGAATATGGCGGACGCGGGAACTAATCCGTGCATTGAGTAGGATATGGTCCGCAATAGTATCCTAAACTGGTCGCGATTGCCGAGCATCTCTTGTTTAAGGCTAAGGATGACGGGTCCCAACGCCTCATCGTTGGTGAAGTAGTTCCAGTGCTCGCGTCCGTAGTAGTGCTTCTCAAAGATCTCCTCTTCAAACGATATCAATTCGTACGGATCGTCGCTCTCTTTGGTCTGCGGTTGGTTTGAGTTAGACTGAGACGATGGCGGAGGCGGTGATGGCGCCGGAGGGCTGGCAGGCGGTGATGTGGGCTGGACTATAGTGATTGTTATGTTAGGCGTCACGGGAGGTACGAATGGCTTTCGGTATAATTCAATGTCGTCTTTGGTTTTAGGCCTTTGGCTCTCGACCTGCAAGAAGTTATACGAGTCTTGGCTGAAGTAGTCGTCGTTCGTTGATTTCGTCGAGTCTTGTCTTTCAAATCGCGGACGAGTTAACACCACTTCTACGGTAGGGGTCGGCGGCTGTGGTTTGTATGAACTCAGGTCTCCTGTCATAAGAGTTATGCTTTCTTTCCTCGTCTTTAAATCAATTTCATGTTCCGTTTCATTGTCTCGATTCGCGAAATCTGTTCCGCCCTTACACTCAATCCAATAGCCGGCAGTTGGCTTCACGTCGTGTGGAAATCCAGAACAATAAGGAGAACCTACTCATCAGAAACGAGAAAATAATTAAAATAATTGAAATTTAATGAATAGATGTGCTGTAGACTGACCCGGACAGGCCTGGACGGGAACGGGAAAAGATAAGGTTGTGCTGCTTTTCCTGCGGGCTTCAGCACATCCCAGACTTTGACGCTTAAAATCTTTCAGTTTTCCCATAAAGTCTTCGCCGCCCGTCAGACCACATATGTCTCCGTAATGTAAAACACAGTAGACTTTGTTGCCGTGCCTTTTGGCCGATCCATTGCCCTGGTATTCACGATTCAAATAATGTTATTAATTATACGAAAAAAAATACATTTAAAATATTTTAATTCATAAAAACTACAATTCATTGATAACATTCCTAGCGCTACAATACTGTATGTGTGTGTACTATAAGTTATAAATAATTATTCAAACAGTTTGAATGTCTATGTTTTAAGCTTAAAATAAATGAATGATTTGTTAATGAAATGAAAGGAAATTAAAGTGAACCCATGTATTGAATACCTGTTTGATTCTGGCGACACAAACACAGCAATTAAGACAGTCTTCGTGGTATATATTGGCTAAATCTTGTTGACATCCGAGGGCTTGGGGTTGAGTCCATGTATCCCACGTCTGGTGCGAAAGAATCGGTAGTTCGCAGATGAAACATATGGACGACATCTCTATACATAAAATTGTTAATTCCTATAAAAATTATGACTAAAGGAATAGTCAATGGAAACGATTTAGTAATATATAGACTAAACATAACGACATTTTATTATTTTTTCAACGAATCCATTCACTCTTACAATGAGAGCGTAATTCTATATAACGCTATACTCTATACTAGATATCGATCTTCTTTCTCACGTATTCTCACGACTCCAACAAATCTCTAATAACTCTCTCCTATCAACTCATTCACTCTCTCATTACATCATGAATGGCTCTCTCACTCGCTCTCTCCCCCCACCGACAACTCTCTCCCTCCCTCTCCCTCTATAGCATTGGCGAGTGTGTGGTGTGTAGTCATCCTCTCCCTCTCCTCATCCCTCTCTGGCTTTTGTGGCATTCATTCTCTTCGTCTCTCTTCTACTATAATCTGTTTCTATGACTACTGTTTGCGCAGAGAGACTGAGCTTTTGGCACCAAATTGTTGTTATGAAATGTATTGTATTTGTAGTCATTTTGGACATCAATTCGTTTAATTCGATTTCAAACACTTATATTCACAGCAAAGAATAGTGTTTTTGTAAAAATGGCTAGTTAGTTAACAATTTCATAAATATTTAATAAAGGTTTTTACAAAACTAAGGGTTGATTACCGGTTATTTAACTCAAAAGATACTTTCTGCAGAAGTATCGCAGAGAAAGAGAGAGAGAGAGAGAGAGAGAGAGAGAGAGAGGAGAGAGAGAGTCAACACATATTTATTTAGAACTTTATTCACATTTTTGTCTCAATTCTTGTGAAAAACACAATATTTTTCACTCTATTGTATGTTAAGCTTAAATAAAATGATCCGATAATCCATTCAAAACTCTGTTCAAAACAATTTTCAAAAATATTCTAAGAAAACATTGTTCACAATAAATATTTTCAACTTTTTTCTTCACTTAAACTCTATCACATGAAGTGCTACTAAAGTAATGTATTATTACTACTGTCTAACTATAAACTATATACTTTTCATTCAATGCTAATAAACTTTATATCCAATTAAAAGTTTATCAACAATTAAATTGTTTGCCATTTGTTTAAATGACACATTAATTATTAACCTCGAGATATATAAAAAATAACAATACCTAATATATGAATACAATTAATTTGAAATATTCATATCATATTCTACATTGATGAATCTACAATTTTCATTGTATTAATTGAGAGTTAAACCAAGTTTTGAGAACTTAAACATCTGTACAAATATATTACAGTGCAGTATATAATTACACAACTTATACAAACGAGTGATTAGTTTAGAAAATAGACATTAAGTTACGAAATTGTATGTTAAGCTTAAATAAAATGATCCGATAATCCATTCAAAACTCTGTTCAAAACAATTTTCAAAAATATTCTAAGAAAACATTGTTCACAATAAATATTTTCAACTTTTTTCTTCACTTAAACTCTATCACATGAAGTGCTACTAAAGTAATGTATTATTACTACTGTCTAACTATAAACTATATACTTTTTATTCAATGCTAATAAACTTTATATCCAATTAAAAGTTTATCAACAATTAAATTGTTTGCCATTTGTTTAAATGACACATTAATTACTAACCTCGAGATATATAAAAAAATAACAATACCTAATATATGAATACAATTAATTTGAAATATTCATATCATATTCTACATGAATCTACAATTTTCATTATATTAATTGAGAGTTAAACCAAGTTTTGAGAACTTAAACATCTGTACAAATATATTACAGTGCAGTATATAATTACACAACTTATACAAACGAGTGATTAGTTTAGAAAATAGACATTAAGTTACGACAAAAACGATAAATATTTTGTTTATTCTCATTCATTGCGAGTTTTCGTGTAAAAAACTATTACCAAAAGTGAATATTAATAATAAAAATTTCATTCACAGAATCATAAGTTGTATTTAAATATTTATCATTCTTTATAACTGTTTTAAAAGGTGTTCAATTGATTGAACTGCGAAACAGGTGTGAAACACATACCTACATATGATATATATTAAGTTTATTTATGTTTTGTATTTTCCGTAACTTTCTTTAATTAAAGTTATATAGAATTGAGCTAAAAGTGTTAGTTTAAATTTTGTTTACCATTAAGATGTCATCAATAAAAACAGGTACAAAAAGACAATTAGCTTTTTAGTTTATTAATATTATGTGTACTTTAAGTGATTACTGGATCTAATGATAATCGCAAAGAATGGGATCGTTTGTGGCAAATAGTCAACACTAATCCGACAGATTTTGTGAGTTGGACTCTACTATTGCAGTCCTGCAAACATATGGTAAACCCATTCATTCTCACTGAATGAGGAATTACTAAATTATTTCTGTTATGTGTTACAGAATAGTATTGAATCAATTAGAGAGGTATACAATGCCTTTCTCTCTCATTATCCTTACTGTTATGTCTATTGGAAAAAGTTTGTTGAATTTGAGTTACAAATGTCTAATGAGAGCAATGCCTTCGATGTACTCGAGAGAGCTGTCACTTCATTCCCAATTAGTATTGATATCTGGATTTATTTCATTCAACAATTAATTCACTTGAATAAAAAAGACAACGAAATTATAGTGTTGTTTGAAAGAGCTATCAAATTGTGTGGCAATAACTATAACTCTGGCGACTTGTGGTCACTTTATGTGAATTGGTTGAGAACACGACAGGACTTGTCTGAAGTGACATTCCTTTATGATAGACTCCTTGAGATACCTGTGAACAGTTTGTGCCAACACTTTGATGACTTTATGTCATTTGTGAACCAAAATAATCCCATTTGTATCCTCACTACAAAGGAATACAATCGCTATAATAGCAAGTATATGGATCTCATTAATAACAATAACATAAATTCTGAGACCAATGAATTCAAGAAAACACAAGAAAATAGCTCTCATTTGAATGGAAAGAATTTAGAGGTTAGCACACATTTCTAATCAATATTTGTATAATATGTTTAAAACATTTTAATAATAAATTTGTGTGAATCAGGAAAGCGATACCAAAATAGTATTTATTCGGCAAATGATAATCAATGAAAGAAAACTCATTTTTAAGTCAACACTGAAGGAGATGGAGGAGAGAAGATATTTTGAGGACAATATTAAAAGACCATACTTTCACGTCAACCCTTTAGATATAACACAATTGGATAATTGGACCAAATATCTGAATTGGGAGATCAGCCGTAATAATGACTGTAATGTTATTCTGTTGTTTGAGAGATGTATGGTTTCTTGTGCTCTTTATGAGTTCATGTGGGTTCGGGTCAGTCACTGAAATAATTAAACTAATAAACACTATTTTGAGATTATATTATTGTCTTTAGTACTCAAACTACTTGATTGACAAAAGATATGAAATGATGAGAACCGGCAAAGAATTCTTTGAAAATTTTGATATCAATGCCATCAGAAGTGTGTTCCGAAGGGCCACTCAAATACATATGAAAAAGTCATTTAAAATCCATAACCTTTGGGCACTTTTTGAAGAACGCGAAGGTTTGATAATTTATAATTTACATTATAGTTAATTGTGTACTTAATGTGTAGTTAATTATTTCAAATTCATTTCATATGATTAGGTAATTTCGACGAAGCGCTCAAGATTTTAGATAAATTTCAACTGGACAATCCATATCTGATTGAATCAATTTTGTCTAAAATTCATTTATACCACAGAAGAGGAGACGTGAATCAAGTGAAAGACTTATTCCAGACATCAATTGACAAATTCAAAGAGTATCCTAAACTTTGTGCCCATTTGTCCATCAGATTCAGTCGTTTTCTATTCAAAGTACTCAAAGACACGGAATCGGCTGTCGATGTGCTTAACAGTGCTCTCAAAACGGATCCAAACAATTATATCATTTATTTGCGATTAATTGATATCGAGTACCAAAAGCGTGATATAAATTCAACCAAAATTGAGCACTTGTTCGACAATTTGATTGCAAGCACTCAATCACTAGCTCTCAAGATATCAATGACTCAAAGAAAGCTTGAATTCATGCAAGACTTTGGTTTCGATTGTGAAAAGTAAGTTATTTTTATCACAATTTTTTTGAAGTTTTTGTCAAAGTTTTATTCAAATTATGTAAATCTATTTAAATTCAGAATTCAGTCGACGATCACTAGAATCCAGGATTTGATGCATGGATTTCATGTGACACAAGACACCAAAAACGATAATTTTAAACGATTTAAAGCAAACCGTTATTAAATTATATAAACTAATGAACGAATTTGTATTATTTATGTCTCATATTTGAAATATTAAAATGTAAATATTTTTAAAAATAAATCTTTGAGTTTATTAAAATAGATAAAAAAGAATTTTAATTTCAACTTTTATGATAATTGAATTGAATACATGGGAATTATGACCAGCTCATATTTTTGTTGCTTATCTCACAGGACATACTGAATAAAATTATTCATAATTACAACAAAAATTATCTCATATGTTTTGTTATCAATGTTTAAACAAACAAGTTTATAAGTCTGGATTTTTTAATATAAAAAATTATAATATTTTCCATTAAAAGTTTCGTAAATTGCTTTCTGAAATCGTATTCATGACTTGTAAGTGTACTAACAAATGGTAAAATAAGTTTACACAGAAACCAAACATACATACAGTAAGTATAATAATGTTTTGACAATTCTATGCATAGTCTATATTCCATGTCTTCAAAGTAAAAGTCAATCCTAAGTCGAGGGGAGTTTAGGTTTATTTTAAGGACTGAACTATTTATAGATGAAATCCAAAAGCAAAGTCATTATCACTTTTATGCACAACTTTCTAACATATGATTGACTCGATTGATATTCAGTTCAGTTAGCAATTGATGAGCAAATGTTGAGATTGTATGCAATCCTATCATTAGAGATCTAATGTCACAACTAATGGGTAATCAAACGCGTGATATTCCCAATCATTTGGTATAACTGTCTTTCAATTCATTGATAACTCATTTAT
>CAJPVJ010000049.1:0-51889 GCA_905397405.1 Oppiella nova
TTCTATGTACAACTAATTTATTACCATGATTGACTTATGCCACTAATATTACACAAATACACAGAACTTTGTTTTTATTGAATTTAATTAATAAAAGCAAATAAAAATCTCAAATCATGATGAAAATATTATTTATTAATATTTTTTATTAACAATTACTGAAAATGTTTGGGTCATCAATAGCCTGACCCCCAGTGCACATGAATCCCAGAATGCGGTCATAATTCTTATATATGTTGCGAACCCATGCCGTGCGACAGTCCGTGCAGTTGACATACTGGCCCCCAATGTTCACCTGATTGGCATAATGTGCGTCCAAAAATGCCCCGAACACTTTCTCGTCCAAATAAGTGATAGGGTTGGGCCACTTGAACACCTGTAGGTCCAGATATGTCTCCCGTTTAATGTTTGTCAGTGAATTGACCGCAAAACTCGAGCTATTAATGTACGGACTGTTGAATAAATGCAAATCCAGTCTCTGTTTGGACGGTTGGTTGAATGCAAACGCTTTTTCCGGGATGTAGTCTATGGATGACTGATCGACGGACAGGGATTGAAGTGAATTAAGGCTCGCAAAGGCATTGTCCCCCAAATGCTTGAAATCACCGCTCAATGAAAGTGATGTCAACTTATTTTGGTAGCCATTGATTGGTCGGAAAGCGTCCGACGGTATGTCCGTTACGTTATTATGGGAAAAGTTTATGGACTCAATGTTCACAAATTGACTCAATATATCAAATATAACCATTGGCTCCGGGCTACTCAGCACAGGGTTATTGCTGATGAGCAGGGTCTTAGTTAGCAAGTAGTTTGCGTCGAAAGCGTTTCGGTGTATGAATTGCAAGCTATTAGCGTATTGTATGTAAATGTTGTCGAAAGTGATGCCTTGAAACGTGTTGTCTTTGAGTTCAGTAATGGCTTTGTTTCGCAGATTAAATGTCTGGAAGTGTTTGGAGTCGTTGTCGAGGCTATGGTTGAGTCGAGCGAACAGTTCCACTAAATCCAAGTCTTCATTGCCATCACATAAGATGCGATCGTTTTCGCATTTGCATGGATTCAGTAGTGATTGTTGTGGACATACGCTTAGGATTTGAGTGATACTCAGACACAGAGTCACTGAATATATTAGTGCCTTAACTGTTAATTTAATAAATTAGTAATTAAATCATTTTAAAAACATTTTATCGTATGATGGAGAGAGAGAGAGAGAGAGAGAGAGAGAGAGAGGGAGAGAGAGGGAGAGAGAGAGCATTAAAACTAACCCATTATTAGTTGTACAAATTCTGTATTTTAAAGTTATTTAGTAATACTGTAGTATAATAAATAATTATTATAAAAGTTAATAATGTTATAATGATTAATTTATTATCATCTGTGCCTTTATATAATGTTAATATTAGATTAAATAATATTAGAAATTAAGCATAATATAGTTAGTTATATCTACAACCAATGAATACACTTTTATTATACCTTTGCACATCTTACAAAATGCACTCAAAATCTTTGTGTTTATAATCAAATATAAAGGATTAATTATGGTTTAAGTAATCTAAATGTTTTCTTAAGTGTTTATTAGACGAGTTAAAATATTAGATGCCATTAAGTGCAAATTGAGTTCACTAATATACGTACACTGTTTTCATAGTAATGAACATTGAATATAAATTAAAACTTTTAAAAGAAATAATTTGTTGTTTAAAACAATATTGTAAGTAATTTTTAATATTGTATTGATTATTGCGATTGCGAAATATTACTACTATTAAATGCATTGATCTATAATTATTTATCAATTACCTAAACATGTCTTAAATAAATATATAAAGATGGTAATGAATATAATGATAATTATTATTTATTCAATAAATATTTATGTACATTTCTAGTTTAATTAATCGTATAATAAAAAACACTGCCAGAACCTAATAGATATTACACAATAAATACAAAATCAACATTTAGTGAACTCAAAGTAGACTATTGATGCGATTTTTGAGGCAATAATCGTCGCAATCGTTTGCATCTTCAGCCCATAACTGGTAATCAATGTCTGAGAACTCATTGCACGGTATCTTTGGGTTACTATGGGATGGGATATACATTGGATTCACTTGTATTAACTCGAAATCCGTTGTTTTGCACAATAGGACTGCTGTTGTTCATGCATTAGATAGTGGTCTAACTTCTTGAATGAAGTGTCACTAATGGGAACAGCACACGAACACCCGTACTGTCACCAACGAAGCGCATAATTATAATTAGCCAACACTTTGACTTAGTTCTCAGTCACAGTTACTAACCATTCGGCAGTGATAATGGCGCTCCTTTTGGTAGTATTCACACTCTTTGGTGCAAACGGTTCCGTCGTCTGACTCCTCGAATATAAGAGGTGTCGCCTCGTCTTGGGTTATATGAGTCCTATATTTATAGCAAATATTTATTATTTATTTTCTCATAATTACTTCATTTAATTGCTTTTTGAATGACAAATGTGTCTCACTTTGCGTGCTCTAGCAGTTGGTCCAAATTCGAGGCACAGAATTCACACCCTTTGCAGTGATTGTGTTCATTGCCTTTCAATTTGCAATTTTCTGTCACACATTGCTCTCCGCTCTTAAAACTAAAATCAAATCAATTATAGGATCGATGGGTTCATTGAATTATATGACCATTCATATCATGACGGGGCTTATAAGTGATCTTACTTTGTATACATTTGCAAACATCTACTCTCAGGTATTTCTCCAATGATGTCCTCTAAAGGAATTGCACCGATTTGTGTGAGTGGTAACTGACTGGCCAGGGCTTCCGCTTCAACTGCTGTTGTTCATGCATTAGATAGTGGTCTAACTTCTTGAATGAAGTGTCACTAATGGGAACAGCACACGAACACCCGTACTGTCACCAACGAAGCGCATAATTATAATTAGCCAACACTTTGACTCAGTTCTCAGTCACAGTTACTAACCATTCGGCAGTGATAATGGCGCTCCTTTTGGTAGTATTCACACTCTTTGGTGCAAACGGTTCCGTCGTCTGATTCCTCGAATATAAGAGGTGTCGCCTCGTCTTGGGTTATATGAGTCCTATATTTATAGCAAATATTTATTATTTCTTTTCTCGTAATTACTTAATTTAATTGCTTTTTGAATGACAAATGTGTCTCACTTTGCGTGCTCTAGCAGTTGGTCCAAATTCGAGGCACAGAATTCACACCCTTTGCAGTGATTGTGTTCATTGCCTTTGAATTTGCAATTTTCTGTCACACATTGCTCTCCGCTCTTAAAACTAAAATCAAATCAATTATAGGATCGATGGGTTCATTGAATTCTATGACCATTCATATCATGACGGGGTTTATAAGTGATCTTACTTTGTATACATTTGCAAACATCTACTCTCAGGTATTTCTCCAATGATGTCCTCTAAAGGAATTGCACCGATTTGTGTGAGTGGTAACTGACTGGCCAGGGCTTCCGCTTCATTCATAGCATTACTGCTTCTATTGCTGTCGTCATCGCAGCCAATATTTGTGCCCTTTTATTGTTTCATTACATTTTCAAAGTTAATTTATTACATAAACTTTATGTTGAGAAAAGCTCGAGTTATATAAAAACTTTTTCTAGAATAAATTCTATACTTAAATTTATTGTCAAACTCGAGTGACAATTATCTATAAGAATAAAAGAGTTAAAGACTTGCCTCAAGAAAACCAAAGGCTAAGTGAGTGTTATTATCACTATTAAGAGATCGGATCATATTCTGTGCCAAACGGAACTTCCTGTACGCCAACTCATTCTCTCTTCTCTCGTGTTTTCTTTTATGAGAGTATAACTGACCGCTCGAGTGCAGGACATATGTACAGCCTTTCATGGGTTTACACACAATGTATCATTATTATGTAACAAACATACAATATATAGGGGTCAGCAGTCAAGCACACAATTTTAGACCATATAATGCTTTCATAGAAAGTATCTTATATACGGTATGAGCAATTTGAGTCCTAATATGCAGTGCCTGTTGACCCCTATATAGAAAGCATGCAATACCTGGTCGTATGCAATGAATATGATTGCAAACGCGAGAGAAGCGGCAGCTTTCAAACGAACAGATCTCATGTTTCATAAACTTCTTAAAGCCGTCGCGATTCAACTGTTCATCTTTGATATGATATGACTTATGTTTTTCTGAGGAATTTTTAATCAAAACAAAATATATTTTCAATTAAACTATTCTATAAACACTATATGTATTGCATTCATGCCTTTTGTATTTCATAACAATTCAAGTCGATATAAATATGATATAAGATATAAATTTAAATGAGTGAATGCCTACCCATATCTGCTTTGTTTTTGAAAGTATGGTTACAGTTGTCTCGTCTACAGTGGAAATGTGTGGTTCTCTGACCAAAGAAAACGCACGACTCTAATAAACAGTCTTCGGTGGCGCGAAACCTTTGGAAGCCTTCCTGAATAATCGCCGTATCTTTTCGGTGATAATTCGCGTGCATTTGAACATCAGATGTACTGATATATACCTTTTCAGATAAAAACATTTATCAAACTTTTCAAATTCTATACTATTTTAGTAATATATTATTTGTAATGCTTAGATTATTTGCAATATATACTATTCTATCGGTTTGTCTAAAATATATGCAAATTTATTGATAAATAATATTAATATCAAGAGTTGTAAATATATACTTAAAAAGTGTGAACGGATTGGTGACCCTGTTCACCCCGACATACCTTATCACACCCTTGTTTGAGACAATGATAATGAGTTTGCTTTCGATTGTGAGCACAGTTTGGAAACTTATCGGAACAGTCATCACAGGGAGAGTATCGCATGAATCCGTGTTGGAGGGACTCATCGCGCTTTTTATGCCATTTAAAGTGACGAATCATCTCTTCTTTTTTGACAAAAACCCTTGAATTACAGTCCATGCAGTGGAAGTGCTCCCTATAGTTGAGTTCTTTGCAATAACCAAAACCACAATCCGATGCGTTCACAAATCTAAATCATTTCAAAACATTAAATTGAAATTTCTATTAAAAGAATTTCAAAACCATATAAATGTGAAAGAATTTCAATTAACAACAAATAAAGAATTTATGTATTTTTTCTTGCATTGAATAGGCTTTGTGTGAATACCTCTTAACATATCGGGTATAGTCAACAGGTCCGGTGCTTTTGGCCAATGCATCAACTTTTGATGGCAATGTTCCTAAAGTGCAGACAAAGATTTTATAGAAATCGTATTGTTTTTTCATATCATTTATAAAAGAGGCTCTTCTCTACACTATACACTGTATAGTATAGTATACAGTAAAGCATTCTTTGTGTAATTCATTTAAAACATATTTTTCTCTTATTTTAGCAAAAGATTCCTATTATTCTTCTCTCACATTGAGTTCAAGTTTAGAGTTTGACAGCAAAATGAAAAATGAGATCCAAATTGAGAGAGAAATACAATTAATCTTTTGACAAATGAAACTAAAATTCAACGATAAATACAATAATAAAGCGTTTAGAAAAAGTTGAAAAAACACCAAAAATTATTGCATCGATTGGCTGTCGAGTGTGGGAAATCACTATTCACTATGAGTTTATGTAAATACGGAAACAGGTGTGGTATGGGGTCTACGTTAGGCCATCATTGGCATCAGTGATAGTGATGTCTCTGATTGCAAAATGTAATAAATATAATAAACATATTCTAATTAATCACCCAAAACATCACTGTCTATGGCTATGGCTTTTTATGTCTATGGCTTTACTACACCATTACATAAGGGAAACAATCTATTTGTGTGAACAGCAGGTATGGGAAACTGAAATCAGACGAAAGGGTCCTTTACTTGCTTTCACTGTTTATATCACATAATACTTATGAATAAAGCTATAAATATAATCCCGTTTTTAAACTTAAAAAACGAAAGAAATATTTTTCTTAAACTTGTTTTATATAAGTTTTTAAGAGCGGAATCTTATCCATCATTTTGTGAAATGAAATGTCATTTAAAAGTTTCTTTTGTAAGGGAAAGTCTTATCCCCCAACCCCTCATCATAAATACAATGTCCTAATAGATAGGGCATAGACATAGTGGTGGAGCTCGTCCTTGAATGCAAATATTAGAAATTCACCCCAAAAGCGATTACCAGCGCTTTCAAGACACCATCGAATCATTGAATCCATACTTTCAAACCATTCCTCTCTCTCTCCCTCCCTCTCTCTCTCTCTCTCTCTCTCTCTCATACTGTCTGTCTCTCACACTCTTTAGTCAAATAGATCTTTACTCCATTCCGTATGTTATTATTACACAAAATATTAGTCGGCATAACAATAGTCTGTTATGCAAAGCAAAGCGGCATTAATTCAATTCCCTCTTAAATTCAATTCAAATAATTGTCACAAAATTCATATGAAAGGCCTCTAAATATGATTTTATGACACTTTGAATATTGAAGACATACCCGAATGGGACGAAGAAGAGGATGGAGCGAAGAAAGATTTGTCAATCCATGGCGCGGGCCCTAAGTTTGTGGCTGAAGACGACTTTTTCCATGAATTATGGGTTTGAGGAGTGGATTGTTTTCTGTCATTTAGACCTTTGATGTGATTTCCGAGAGCAGCGAATGACAGCAAAGAAGACACGTTCTGATGAATGACACGATTAGTACATATTATGTTTGATTCAATTTTAAGGGTCATTAAGATAGGCAGTCATTACCTGTGGCACCGGCTGTTCATTGGAGTACCGATGATGGGGCGATGAGAAGAGTGATTGAAGACTAGACGGAATACTGTCGTACACTCTGTTTCGTAATGAATGCAATAGATTGACATCACTTTCCACGTTAGAAGTGTTGCTTTTATTTCCGTAATTAATTGTGTTTAACCCGGTGTTAGTTAGGGGTCCGTTAGAGTCTACCGATTCATTCGAGTCTTCGTTGGCATTCACTTCAAGTGATTGAGAGATAAAGAAAATCATTAATTCTGGAGAAGTATTTTTTATTGAGTTTTCTAAATAAGAAAAACACACAAAATTGCGAACAAATTAATGGATGACTAATAAATATAATCAATTTCAAGAAGTGAGGAGTACTTCTCCACCCATAGCCCAGTGTGTGTGTGTCCGGGCTATGAGGGCTATGAGACTATTTGTAAGCCATAGAATTGAATAATGATTATATTGACAGCAATAAGGAGATTGTGAGGCACACAATGTCAACATGAAATATTGCATCCAAACCAACCATCGCTTAAACTCTACTACTTGTGTTCACTCACCGCACCTCCAGCTATACCTTAGAGAAGACAAATTTGCACAAAATATGACAAATTAATTCATCAAATGCTGAAAAAGCGTGAAGTTTTTAGTGATTCTCATGTGTCGGATAGTGTGAGACTATGTGTGCGTTTGTCTGCGAAATCTCATTCAATGAGAATATATTATCAAATGAATGCAAATCTAACAGAATATCGTTAATCGTTGGATTCAATTCATTGCAATTCTGAGTTGTCTTCGATTATTCATAACATGTTTTGATAACATGAGAGCGAAAGTTAGACAGAGTTAGACAATCGAGTGCTCAGGCATTCATAGCATAAGTGTTTGAAAGCGAATGCATTGTTCACTCGACTCCCGTTCCTCCGTTCCCTCGGATGGAGCGTTGAGTGCAATACAGTTGTGCCCTTTGAAGCACATTATGAGCTGATGTCTCATAAATAAGGCATCAAACGGCACACACAACCAGATTCAGAGTCAAGTCTTAAATGATTAATGCATTTCTCGACAAACAATAAAATGTTTGAAAAGTTTTTATTTTGCTAGACAATTAAAAAAGAGTCGATTTTAATTACAAAGCATTTTTGATGCTATTTTATGTATTCATAAATTAGTATAGAAGTTGTGCTACTGGGAGGACTGGGAGGTTAATATATTTTATAAGGGTATTAAACAATAATATTGTAAAGTGGAGGCCAATGCACTGACTGGGAGTTGAGATCATAAACAAAGAGTGGTATAAGTCTTGGAGTTATGCATATTGTGTACAATTGTGTACTACTAGAAAACCAACAGCTCTTCCCACGCCGACAACTCTAACACCCCTTCCAAGAGGCCATAACTTGCATTAAAATTACTAAAAGAATTAACAAAGGTTAATAATAGGTCATCCCATTGGCACTGGCATTGGCAGTGGCACTGGCATCACAGGCATCACAGTGAGCACAGGCAGCCCTGCACTGGGAGTCGAGCACTTGTTGATGCTGTGGTTCGCATGTCTGTCTGCATTGACTTCTTTCCATTCACTTCTCTATTCAATGATTACATACTTTCTCTAAAATCAAATCTCTTTCTCGTTCTTCTCAGTCATCCCTCTTTTGACAGCTTTTACTAAACTTTTGATTCTTTTCTTTCAAATGATTTGTTTCCCCTCTTTTTGCGAGATATAAATGCAATTATCAGAGAAAGAGATTATCATTTTGTCTTTTATTCACATAATATATATAATAGTTTTTTATATAAATTTCTTTGTATATCATGCAATGTGTGCTACACTTGAATGATGTGCAGCACGTAATACCACTAATACATTATCAAATGGCAAACTAATCCATTTCGTTCACGTCAGAAATCAACAAAAATCTTTCGATGCAATTATTGCCGGCGCAACAGTCCCTACCGTCCCTACCAGTCCCCACAATTCACAACTTTCCCTATTTTTTCTTTCTTTCCAAAACATTATTATTATTCTTCGCATTCCATACTAAAGATTAATTTTTTATTATTATTATTTCTATTTCGGTTTTCAATCTTTTTTCTAATTTATTTTAGAATTTACTTTAAAACTAATTAATATTATGAGACAAAGAAAATAATTAAAAAACTTTAATGTGTTTCCGGTAATACATCATTAGACATGATGTGAATTTCAAATTATATATCGCGACAAAAATATCTCTTAATTCTCACTAATTTCTAGATTTACTTTTATTACTGTTATTAAATGTCATAAATTGTAATTCAATCGTCAATTATATTATAGTTTTTTAATTTGAAAAAAGCATTTTTTCTCAACTAATAGATTTCTTTAAATGTTATCATTAGTTTTATTGCAAATTTGTCGTATATTAAAAATACGTGAAAATCTGATGTTTCTTATGTGAAAAATCAAAGGGAAACATAGTTAAAATAAAATGTATGTTTTCATAAAATATTTCAAGTCTTTTTGTAATTATTTATAACTTTAAGTTAAGTTTTTTAAAAATTCCCAAACTCTTAAAGACAAAATTGATATCAAAAAACGATTGATTACAACAATAAATACTTAAAAATCAATTTTTTAATAACAAAATTGAAATTAATTCCCAAAAATGCTAAAATCAAAGTTATCTGAGAATGTCGTGACATTTATTCGCGTTTTAATGAATACACAAAATGTGTTTAAAAACATGAGTAAAGACTGGAGTTGTTAAATGAAAAATTCTTCTCACAGAAAGTTTCAACAGATTTGCCGTCATTTCTTTAAAAAACTTTTTATTCATCTTAAAGTTAAAGCTTTTTTGAATTGAGAAAATTTCCGGAGATTTGCCAAAAAATGAGAAATTTTGTAAAACAAGACGAGACTTATAAGCATTTAGGGCTCAAATTTAATCGCTTTATTTGAATACCAATGTGTTGTCGCCCCAGAAGTGCCGATTGGGCCCAGACGTGGGCGCTTCACCTTATAATTTATAGTCCACTCTTATAGTTATCATTATTTCTGCATTTTTCTTATAGTTTTTATTTCAATCAATATTATTATTATGATTTATTCCCACGTTATTTGAAATTAATATTACAAACAACGTGCTAATCAATTATGTCGGAAACAAGAGATTTGTATTTTTAGGAACTTTTTCTCAAATTTCAGAAGTTATATTTAAAATGTCAAATTGTGACAAAATAGTTAAATTAAGTTAAGTGAATGGTTAAACGAGTTGACTCAAGACCATATAACAATAAAAAGGATCACTTATTGAGATTTAATGCCCACAGAATGCAAATCTGATTATGCATTATATTGCATATTCAGTGGTTGTAGGCATTGAGTTGAATAGAGTTTATGTTATCAAACAAATGACACTCAATTGATGGTAATGTTGTTTGACTGCAAGCATTACAAATACTATGACCAACAAGTGCTAAGACTTGACTGTAGACTCAACGTCTAGTACACAGAATCTAAAGTATGTTTGAATTGTAATCCCTTAGAAAGTGATTCAAGAGATAAACGATTGGTTTTGACTTCAGCGAAATGGATGCAAACAATGAATGCAATGCAATGCAAATACAATTAAAGGTCTATCCTATTAAAGGTAATCAAATACAAAGGTCTTAAAGAGGTCTCACCTGTTGTGACGGTAGCTTCGGCTGTATTCTTGTAAGGCATAGGAAGTTGTTGTTTGAGACCATAATAACCTAAAATCTGTTTGAATCGACTCAAGTCGACCACATCCTCCTCCTCCTCATCAGCTGATGCCTCGTCCTCTTCATTCATGTCATCCTCACTACAACTCCTTTTTCTACTCAAATCCATTGGATTAGTTGTGTTCATCGCACCGGAACTGTTGGCTTCACTCAACTTCTTGTCGTTCACATTCCTATCAATTAATGGATGAGTTGTGGCATCACTTGCACTCATGAGTCCATTAGAAGTTCCGTTGTTTTCCTGATGACTCAAATCCAATGGTTGTGACTGATGTTGAGTCGTGTGATTAGGAGGGCGTTGGACAGAAGCACACCGTCTGATGCCTGTAATGGATGTGATGGACGTCACAATCGACGGATGACTAGACATCGGTAGCCGTACTTCTGATGAATCACAAACAGATGAAGAGTATGACTCTGAACCCGATTTGCCATTCATTAGATCCACGCTTTCGTTATCACTGTGTTCTTCATTGTCTTCGTGTGTCTCGTCGTTACTATTGTTCTCGAAGTGATTCTCTTCTTCGTTGTCTTCAACGATGAATATACTTCTCGGCTGAAAGTTTTTCCGCTTATTTCGTGCGCCACTACTTGTACTCAATTTAGAGGCACTTAATTGCAAAATATCTACTCTTTTAGCACTATTTTTATGGTTGCATTCACTGTCATTGTCGTCGTCTTCGTCATCCTCGTCCTGATCTACATCTTCAGCATCTTGTGATGGCATGTGTTGCTGATGAGGCACTTGTGGACATATTTTGACATTTTTTTGGTTAAGTATATCACTGGTCAGCACAAGAGAATTACTGCCATTAGTAGATCCAGTTTCTGCGATATATAAGTGTTGCTCTGAATCCTCATCATTGATGACACGCATATTGAAGGCACTGGACGTGTGGGGACTGGTATTCGTGTGGTTGCCCTGAATTGCCTCATTCATAGTTTACAGGAGTTGACCGATGGATTCATTTCAAAATGTGGTCGCGATATCACATGAGGTGCACATTACAGACAACACATCCTTTCATAGTATCACTAAATGAGTAGAAATAAGAAGAATTGTATAAAAATATGCATTAAATGGGTATTTGAAGCGATGATGGCATGAATGAGACAAGTGGTGGGCTTTGTATGAGTATAAAGTTATAAAGTATATACTCGACTGGTATAAAGTTGCCGTAAATGTGGAAGTGGTGTAAACTGAATATAAACTGAATACTTGCTTTCAAATACTCGATACGAATCTATATTCACATAAAGGAGGGGCAGGCAATCACACTCAGCATTAAATGTGTAAATCTCGCCAATGGGGCAACAATTGGGCGGCAATCAAATCAAAGCTTTTTTCAGGGAATACAAAAAAGTCACCCGAAGAACACCGCACAAGAATAGAGGCATTTAATGCCCTAAAGGACTTCAACTTATATATGAATATTATTTTTTACCCAAAATAGTGATGGAGATGAAGAAGCAAATTACACGTTACTATTGCCTCCATTAGATTCACTGTCTCTTATGTGGCTTTTTTACCATTTTTACTTAAACTTAACAAAAACGACTAAAATTTGCAAAACCACTACCTATAGTGGGACGTGAGAAAGCAATTTTCGGGACAAAAACGTCTCAAAACAACATATTTTGAGTGTTAATGCGATTTCACATTTTGCACAATCGATTGACTGCGAAAAAAGTTTAATATTCTATACAAAAAACATTGACTTCAATACTAACTGCAAATTGAAAGATTGGAAAATAAATATAAATAAAATATAATTATAATTTTGGTTATTTGTTTGGAAAAAATTTCTATTTTCCCTAAAGCATAGATAATAAACAAATAGTTTTTCAAACATTTATGAACATAAGTTTGGCTCAAAGAACTCAATGCTATTAAATAGTAATAGCCGTCTGTATTGAGCAAATCATTTAAGGGATTGAAAATAAACAGAATTTTATGCAATGCTATAGATATTCAGAGATATAATAAACATAAACGAAATTAATTGAATTTAACTGATCGGTGTCTAACTTAGATAAAAACGAGCAAAACTGTTGTTTGCAGTGAATAGGCATAGAAGTGGCCAAACAATTCTCATAGCAATTGTACAGTTGCACAGGTATGATAATCATAATAATTTAACTGTCAGGATTACCTCTCACGCCCATCACTTCATTGAATGGACTTTTTGTTTTGCAATACTAATAAAAAGCGATGCGAACACAAAAATGCATCTCTCAATCGTTTTTCATAACTTAAATATCTGCCAGTAATGACTGCCATATTCTTATGGGCCCTGTTCTCTGAGCACCGCCTGATTTATATTTCGATTGTAAAAACGTCTAAATTCTCAAACTTTTTCTTATATTACATTAGTTTTTGACTTTTTTCTAAACATTAAAACTTGAGCCTACGTACAAGTGTTTGCAGGGATTGCATACATCCAGGACTGACTACCAGTTCAGCAGTTAGTCTAAGATTCAGTGCTTTCGGATGAATTCATAAGCGAATGAGAAAGTGACCATAAATCGTAAGCTCACAAAATTTATAACTTATTAAAAACAAAAGAAATAGACAAAAGTGTTAACTCTTTTCTCTAAACTTTTAGTGTTTCACTATTTTAAGGCATTAAATAAAGCTTTTGCGGCTCTCATATCAGTTTGAGAGCATTTATTACTAAAACCTACAAAATATGAGTTGTATTCCTATAATTACAATTGTCTGGGAATGTGGTGCAGCTCTGGTCAGACACTATCAGACACTGAAGCACATAATCAATACACTACTACTGTATAATCCTGTAGTGTTTGGAGTGAAGAGTAAGATTGAAATGCGTTCACTGGTTGTGAACAGTGGCTCAACAGCTCATCCCTGATGTGTGATGTGTTAGAGTGAGGCTAATGTAGTGATGCGAACATCTGGTGCTCATTTCAATTTCATATTATAAGCGCTCCAACAAATGCAAAGCAAATCATAATTTTGATTCTAGTATTAACAGCGATGAGCAGTCATTCCCTATCAAATTTGACTCAATCACTGGCAAATGAGCCAAACCCTGGCTTTGGCTCTTTTGGTTGCCTAATACCCTCTCCCGTCTCTGTCTGCCTAACCTGTGATCTGCTGTCAGTTCTCTATTTTAAGTGATTTTTAATTCATTTTTTCTTTTTTTATTATTTATAATGCAATTGAAAAGAAGAGCACATTTGCATTTAAATGCAATAAAAGACATAAAATAATAACTGCGATAATGTGGACAAAAGACATCCTGATGGTGATGGTGGGGATGAGGGGACGGTACGGATGCTTAAAGTCTCAGTTTATTTAAATAATAATAAATTGCGCAAAAAAAGAAGTTCACAAAAGTTTGTTAATTAAGAAAGTGTGCGACTCTTAAAACACAGCCTTTAGATCGTTATACACTATTATAATGCTTATAGAGCACTGGTATGTTTTGCGGTCAACTGATTATATTCATGAGTAGTCAATCGGAAAATTGTGTCTTACGATCCGTTACTGAAAGGGTCACTCAAATAGAGGGAATCCAGTTTGGATGGGATGGGATGACACCACAGCCACAACACTCGCATCTAATCTCATTCTCTGCAACTATTAAGTCATATAACTGGAGGCTATTCCAAGCATTTTTTGTTTAAAAATTTTCAAATGAGAAAAAGACTCTTTTGGTTGTGGAGGTCATGGGAGAGGTTATCCTTACGAAACATACGAAACAACAATTTTATGTAAAAACGCACGCAATTCCACACTAATGTCTTCATGTCGCCAACTCTACCTCCTCTACCTCTGCCACCACAACACCACAGCCTCACACACTCTACTCCAATGCCATCACTGGCATCACTACCTCCGAGCACATCTCACACAAAAGTGCAACAAAGAGGTAGACCAGCAAACAGTGCACTATCAGTGATGCCAATGATCAAAGGGATGGGACAGGCATGGCAATGATGTCAGTGACACTTTGCATGTCTTAAGATTTATGTGAATCTTATCCATTCCTACATCTTATAGACAATCAACACAACACTACTTATAATAGACTCAACTGTTGACAAACTTAATGGAGTCTAAAATTATTTCATACTTTCCTCCTATTATTTTCCAGTAAACTGAACCGGAAAACCATAGTTTGCCACTCAATTCAAGCGCGTGTATATGTGTGTAAAGGTTAAATGCGGTAATGGAGGCGATAGAGGACAGACACCCACTATATTACTGCTTATATAACCGTTTAAGTGAAGTTGAATTCATTTCTATTCTCAAGTGCTTCTCGAGGCGGAGTTCCACTCAATTCTATTCAATGAAAGACTTAAGGGTTTAGAAGATCTGCTATTTTTATATTAAATAATTTGGAAAAAAGCTTTTTTTATATTAAAAAAATTAAATGTCAATTGAGAGACAAATGCATGCGATGTGTATGTGTTTGCAAACTGTGCAAAGTGTGTAAACTTGTCAGTTAGCAATCCCTAAGGCTATACCAGTGAGGTTTGGGACGAAAAGCATAGGAACGGGAGGAAAGGGAGGAAAGGAAAGGAAATTGCTAATTTATTTATTCCCATAGAATCGTAATCGTGATGAAATAAAAAGACACAAAATTTTGCTCAACACTTGAATGTAATTCTGGGCATAAAATACATGCAAAGAAACAAAAAGCTATCAAAGCTATCATTAGGAAGAGAGAGGAGAGAGAAGAGAAGAGAAGAGAGAGAGAGAGAGAGAGAGAGAGAGAGAGAGAGAGAGAGAGAGAGAGAGGAGAGAGATTTGGGCAAAACTGAGAGAAAAAATTACAAATTATGAAACATTAAAACAGAGTCTCTATTAGTGTACAGAATTCAAGTATTCGTTCTCATGAGAGGTCAAAATCCTTTTCTTATTGCTTTCTTATATAATATTTATATATATGTTTGCACTGCATATGTAGTGTACATATGAGTTGTCTCAACACACAATCACTAGAGCCACTCGTTTGAACATTTGTTAAGCTCTTTATAAGACTTCATAAGATTCGCAATATTTTCCGTATTGAGAGAAGTATTGAGAGAAGTGGTGATTGTGATGGAGGCTGTGATTGGCCTTGAATTGGCTGCCTGTGAATGCTGTGAATGCTATGCAAACATCATATATGCCTCGTTTGACAGCAGATTTCTTTTTGGCGAACACTCGTAGCCTTTGTTGTGTTGTTTTAACGCAGTGGTGATCGCACTGTTAGCTCAGGAGTTACTTGACATGAGGCAAAAATGTTGTGAAAAAGGGGCTGCAAATCACCAAAAAATCTAATGGTTATTGTCCTTGGATTCCAATCATACAACAGAATAATGTATGAACGCGGAGGGGACAATCATTTTACTCATTTGCCACTATTTAGGGGAAAATTATTGCATCAAAAACTCGTTTCCTCATTCAAATTGAAGGAAATTAAGTAGAAGTCGGTATCAAAGTTGCCATTTATGCTAAACATTATGAATATATACAAATATTGGTCTTAAATGCAAATCACAACTCAAATTCGCAAATCTTTGCACCGGGAGAGAGGGAATGCCATTATTTTGTCAATTTTATGGAAAATACATTTCGGTTTGTATATCATTAGGAATTCAAACAGAAGTGAATTTATTTTTTCATAAAAATACCAAATAATGTGAAGAATGAGTGAAAATCGTCCGTATCTTCTGAATAATAGTTGGCTTTGAAGCGAAACATCTGCTAATATGCGGACTCCTATTGATAACCGCATTCATAGCTTTGATAAATGCGAGAAAAATGTATAATTCTTTGCTTTTTTGGTAATAGCGTTATATTTGCGAAACAGAATCGCACTGTTAGGTTAGGTTAGGACAGATATATCGGTCCTCTTTGGATGGCTGATAGCGGGGCTTATTATATATATTATATAATATGCATTTATAAGTTTCACTGTTATAGAGGGTTTCTCTTAAAAGCCAAGCCTTAGATATAAGTTGTGTTTATGAATAAAAAGCCAGTCTTTTGTATGACTAAGCAATTGGTGTGTTTGGTGTTTGGCGCTGTTGGCACTGCTCACTGTTGGCTATGTTTACCGATTTTTGATTAAAATTCAACTTTTAAACCCAACTAAAAGAGGAAATTTGGTGGCAGTTCTGCAGCTGGAGTTACAGTCAGTAATCGCCTTATTATTAATGGAGGATATGATCCAAAACTCTCTTTTTCTCGTTTTTTAGAAACACTTTCTTTTTTACTAAATATAATTCTTGAAAGAGGGGAACGCAAGGGGTCTATAATAGAATCATTTGTCAGTATTATGTACTCTATATTGTTATACAGTTTTGTGCAAATTAGACGATAGGGGAGAGAGAGAGAGAGAGAGAGAGGGAGGGAGGGAGAGAGAGAGAGAGCGAGAGAGAGAGAGAGAGGAGCACATCCGCATAAATGCAAATTTTTTATTCTCACTCATCATTTTATAACTTATATTTGGATATAATCTTTCTTAGTGTTGGCGCTCATACTAGTGCTCCAGTGTTGAGCTCTGAGACCCTCTTTACGAATATATTATGGAAACATTAGAGCGCTGTATGTCTTAAAAAATTGAGAGTCAAAAGCAATGGTTTTCTTTTGTTGTTATCTTTATAGCAATGCATACAATACTGTCATAAATGTTAGATAACATGTGCTCTCTATAACGGAAATGTCATTTTGCAAAAGACAACAACAATAATAGAAATAATAATGAGTTCAACAGTTCCAGCATTTTCAACAGTTTCCTTTTGATATCATAATCTGCAGCTGTTTTGCTATTTTGCTCTTTTACTATGAATTCATCAGAAAATCGTCTCAAAACAAAAAGAAAAATAAAATAAAAGTTTAATTTAGTAACGCTTTAATAGACGCACTTGAAAACTATGTTCACAAATGTGCGCTATTGCACCTGCATACTATACTGCATATGCCCAGGCACAAACATACTTTAAATATAAAATATACTTTTAAATTAGTGAATATATTTATGTGTGAAATGTTTAATGAATTTCTAATCTTTCTCGATTATATCAAAACATTTTCATTTTAATTAATATTTGCAAACATTCTTTCGTTGATTGTTTATCTATGAGAAGAATATTCTTTAGAAATCCGTTTAATTAAATTGATCTCAAAAGTGATGAGTATCTAATGTACGAATTTTATTGAAACCAGACTACTATATTATTAATTTGCATTTAAATGAAAGTTTTTCATTCGTGTATAGTTTATTGTGAACTCAGACGAGTAAAACTTAAAAATTAATAATTTTCAAGTTATTCAAAAATCACTTTTGAGTGAAAATTTCCAATTTATAGTCAATGGTTTCATTAAAAAATGTGAGACAAGCCGTGAATTTAAAGATTATGTTTTAAAATATTTAAGAATAAAATCTATAAAAATGGCATTTCTTTACTGTCGATGTTAAGTGTGAGAAATATTGCATTTCTTTGACAATCGGGGGGTAATAGTGAACACAAATAAAGATTTAATACATGTTTTTCTTATTTATGTAAAGATTTAATACATGTTTTTCTTATTTATGTAAAGATTATGAATTGTTGTAAGTTTTTGGGTAACTTTTACAAAAAAGTTTATAAAGAATTTCAGACGTTTAGTGCTATAAATATGAAAATACTTTTGAAAAATATTTCCCAAAATTAATGTAAATTTACTTGAAGTATGTTTAGATGCATTGCTTCCCAAACACTATTTATCGCATTTAAGCATAAATTCTGTTACAAAACATACAAACACTTTATTGTTATAACAAATTATTCAATGAACTCGTCTCTCGATTGAATAAAAAGAATTTTTCGAAAAAGAAAACTAAAATAAAAAACATATTTTATACTATTTCAAAAAATAATAATAAAAGCAATAAATGAATAAAAGTGAATAAAAAAGTCTATTTAGAAAACAGAACCTAAAGTGAAGTAACTTAATATTGCATTAAAGTATAAAACAAAACAAAACAAAAAATAAAATAAAAGATGAAATGAGAAAATTAGAGTTTTTTCAGAAAGCAATCAAAATTTTAAATTAAGCCGAAGGGTGTATATGTGTGTTGGATATATTAATATACATAACATTGGCAGACATTGTGTTACATTTGAAAGCATTATTATTATTAGAAAATAAAGATTCCATTAATATTGAAAATGTGCCGAAACTTTGACATAAAAAGCCTTTAAGGCATATGTTTGTACACATGTGTGGCTCTGAGATAAAACTGAGAAAACTTTTCACTAAAATGAGAAACCAAAGAAATCTGTACTCAAACCTAAATCTATTAAAATCTATAAATTTCAAACACTTATGTTATGAAACTCAATAAATTTAATATTAGAAAATAATGATCACATGTATTCTCGAAAAATTTTTGTTTAATTAAACTTTTTTGAACATTCATCTATTCATCGCATAAAAATGCATAACTTCCTCAAAAAAAAGTTAAAATAATAATCAAAACTATCGATTTACAAGCCATTAGTTAGTCTTAATAGTATTGTATCAAATTGACGATAAAAACATTTGAAAGTTTGCTGGAATTTAACACAATATGAATTAAATAAAAGTGAAATTGTAATCGAAATTATTGTTTGCCGATTCATCATATAAAACAACTATCATAGGCAGTAAATATTGACATTTGTCTCAAATAAATTGATTGTCTCAAACATTTAAGAAGTACATGTATTAAATAATTATACAAAATTAATTTAGTTTAAATTGTCTTCAACTGTCGGAATGTTTTGGCATAAAAGGATAAACAAATTAAATGCTGTATTTACTACTATTTACTGTTAGTCTAAGTATATAATGACCATTATTTGGGTTAAGTAAGCAAACGAGACCAACACTTAACTTACATAACAGGTCAGAAAGTATTAAGCGTATAGCTTATTGAAATAACATTTAGTTTGATACCAGTATAAAAGCAAAAGGTATGCAAAAGGGAGGTTTAGTGCACGTTTCCAAGTGTTAAGTGACTCTAAAGACTAATACAATACAAGATTTGGTTTTATATACCTTCTCCTACATAAGCATCACTTTATCAAATTGATGAGAAAATGCCATCATTTGTATATATGATGTATATATGCATGTAATATGTATCCACATTCGCAATACTTATTAAAAAGGTATATATAATTGTCATATAATTAAAAAACTTAAGTCAACATTAAATTTGGTCGTAATTATAATAAAATGTTTTTTTTGATGAAATTTGAATTAATAATCAAATGCAAATATTCTGTGAGACTGTGAGTGAAAGTGAGATTATAGTGAGCACTGTATTGCATGGATTGCATGTGCAAAGCATATCGGAGAGTGTGGTGCGAATCGTGACCCAACCCAATCACTTGTGAGCAAATAGTTTCACTTTAATGCAAGAATTATGCATAGAGTGAATGCATTGAAATAATGATGCCTGAGCACAGTATTACTATATTGGCATTCATTGCAATTGCCATCAAATAAACCATCAAACCAGCAGTCAATGTATTGAATAGCCGTAAGAAATGGCAAATAATGAAACATTACTTTCTATAACATTGATATTATGTGCACTTTGAAGGGTTCAAAAGTTGGTTCACCGGACCATAAGTTGGTATTGAGCTCAACGTTCAACAACTTTCACTGTTTCTTAACTTCAAAAGCATAGCAATGATAGAGCACTACAAACACATCATAACAACAAAACGACTCATATTTTTAGCAATTTTTCTCTTTTTTACACAATTCTTCTTATGTCTTAATTTTCTCCACATTTTTGCATAAATAAAGTTCAGGAATGCGTAGAAATAAAGTTGTCATAAACTTTGTTCACACAATGAATGTGTTATGAAAGCAATTTTGCAAAACACTTGCACTAAATTTAGCTCAGAATTAGACAATTGTGTTTGAGCTCACAGAGAAAGTTTGGTAAAATCTCGGATAAAGTGCAGTTAATTAGCTGTTCATATATTTGCCAGCAATAGACGCGGAAATAGCAAATTATAGCAAGACTTAAGGCTTGGGATAAGCGAGCGCTCAAACTATCAGCGCTATAAGCAGTCAAAATGTTCGCTTTGTTTATAGTTTAATTTTTAATTAAGGGCTGGTTTGAGACGACTTTGAGTCCGTGCGCAGTGTTTGAAATACTTTATAGTGCTTGGGTATGGTTGGTATGAGAGATAGTAAAGTGACTCTGTGCCTACCTGTCCCTTTTCTATCAATACCCCCAAAACATACCATTTTCCAATCTAAGGAAACAGATCAGCAAAAAAAATAATTTTTGATAAAAAATATCCTAAACTCTCGAAAATAAAAGTCTGTGTTACCAGTGTTGGGAAAGTTATCTCTAATTCATTCAATGGTTTCAAATTTATGAGAAATGAATGTGAAGTAAACTTTCGTTTTTTAACACATGACTGAAATGGACTTTAAAATAAAAAAGCGATCTATAGATAGAATATAAAACTGCAAATTCTGAACTATAGAAACGGCTTTTTTTGTATAAAAGTAAAAAAGGGAGAAAAAGGGGTGCATTTCATTTGGAATCATAAGTTTGCATAACTGAAAGTGTCGGCAATCTCTCTCTCTCTCTCTCTCTCTCTCGCAAACATCTGTTGTAGGGCTGACTAAATTTGGGAAAATGAATCCAAGGGTTATAAAAAAGGGCACACAATCTATAGAATGATTTTTATATATTTTGAGTCATTACAAGCGAAACAAATATCAAATTAAAAATTAATTCCCGACCAAACTCTGCTGAAACTCAGGCACGCGTCACAAACTTTATGAAATATCACGAACCCATACCAACCATACTCTCTATCATTTCACTGTCTGTGTGCCTACCTGTCCCTTTTCTATCAATACCCCCCCAAAACATACCATTTTCCAATCTAAGGAAACAGATCAGCAAAAAAATAATTTTTGATAAAAAATATCCTAAACTCTCGAAAATGAAAGTCTGTGTTACCAGTGTTGGGAAAGTTATCTCTAATTCATTCAATGGTTTCAAATTTATGAGAAATGAATGTGAAGTAAACTTTCGTTTTTTTGAACACATGACTGAAATGGACTTTAAAATAAAAAAGCGATCTATAGATAGAATATAAAACTGCAAATTCTGAACTATAGAAACGGCTTTTTTGTATAAAAGTAAAAAAGGGAGAAAAAGGGGTGCATTTCATTTGGAATCATAAGTTTGCATAACTGAAAGTGTCGGCAATCTCTCTCTCTCTCTCTCTCTCTCTCTCTCTCTCGCAAACATCTGTTGTAGGGCTGACTAAATTTGGGAAAATGAATCCAAGGGTTATAAAAAAGGGCACACAATCTATAGAATGATTTTTATATATTTTGAGTCATGTCTTCCCTCGTGGGATCATTTCTAAGGAAAGTGTATATACAGTATGAAAGCGATTATATTATATAAAACTCCTTTTTTGCCATAAAGAGTAGCAAAAAAGCAGTGAAAGCAGTGGCACAGCAGCTGTTAAATGGGTAGAGGATTGGGAAGACGCACGGCTTGTATGCATCTCTCTCTCTCTCTCTCTCTCTCTCTCTCTCTCTCATAGAGTAGTGATGGGCTCAATAGTGACGATCCAAAGGGGGGCCAAATGCCAAATATTATATTGTGCTCTGACTGCAAAAGTTTCGGATGAATGTATTTTTGTGCAATAGTTTGCGATAAGCCCTCGATCTAAAGGGAATACTATTTTTATAATTTTTTGGATCGAACACCAAAATCCTTGTTATTCTTGAATAACACCACAGATGAGGACAAAAGAGAAAAGAATCTTAAAATAAATTTCTAATATATTCGCCACATATGAGGCTATGAAAAGACCAAACAATTTCAGATAAAAGTGCTATAATATTGTGTGACACCAACTCATCTCTAATTATGGATATTCTCTATTCATTACTATCACTACAATCACTACCAGTTCGCTACAAATCATTACAATTGGCATCAATTGTGTTCACTTTATCATATTATATCATATATTAATTAATCGTAACCATTGAGTGTCCACACAATCCCTGCTCTACATTACATTACATTACATTAGCAAATGCTAAACAAATCGACTCTAAAGTTATCATAAATACATAATATGTGAATAAAAACTCGCATTACATCGCACTGACAGTTCCCACGAAACAAACCCTCTCTTAAATAATAGTAACCGGTTTTTAGCAAAAATATAATAATCATTATCTATATATAATTATTATTAAAACAGTAAAATATAAATTTTGAAAAAATGTTCTCAATTGTGGAAAAAGAGCACTGATCAGTTTTCCATTCGTGTAATTCAAGCGCCAAACCTGAGAGCAACTGATTTGGATGAATGTATTACTATTTTCACTCATATTGAGTCTCATTTAGATGTGAAGCAAAAGATATTTGTTGAAATTGGTTTGCGTAGAAAATCAATGATAGGTACGAATGAATAATAAAAATAAAATTCAATAAATATTATATGGAATAGGAAGGGGAAGAGTATGGCAACAAACTTATAAGTTTAATGTGAAATAAAATGTTGCTTTTTTGCACAATATCTCTATGGAAACAATGATAAAATTGGTTAACTTTGAGCGAACTTTGTTCACAAAACAGTACATAACGGGCTAACACTTGAAGAGGCATTTGTGCATTAATTGAATGCGAGCCATACATACTGTACTGTCTTATACATTACATATTGATAATGTAATCACAAGACATTAAGGCTATGAGAGGAGCATAAAAGGCATAAAAGGGTGTCTTTTGCCAATTCACTCAAACAGTGAACATTAGATAAGGCTTTCCATTTTTAGATGAGATGAGGCTTTCCCTCACCCGTTCTCTTAACTATTCATTATAACTACATTTGAGATTATGACAAACTTATGAAATATAAACTCAATTTTATTTATATTAGAAACTCGTTGTTTTGTCGCATAAATGATTGACTCGAGTGTTGGGAAACAATAGAAGTCTTACATTAAATTCCAACAAAAGAGCAATAATTCATAACTAAATAAGCATTACATGAATAACTTGTCTCACGAAAGCGATAGTCAAATGTAAGCAAAGTTTAGTCAATAAAACTACACGAATAAAGGGTGAGCTTCAAGTTGGAGAACAAAATCCAATAACCGATAACTACAACAACAAAAACATGACAAAAATCACTTACTTTTGATGTGAACTGAACTAAAAGTGAACGTAAATTCTTGCGAAGAAGAGTTGAAATTGTGGCGAAAGCCGTATGAAAATAGTTAGTATTGAATGATTACATAACGGAATCGCTGTGTGTTGGGTCGGGTGAAGAAGGCGATGATGAGAGGCTTCACAGTCCATGAATGCACTGCCAGAGAGTGAGGCAACTGAAGCAACACAGCTCTCTCGCTCTCTGGCTCTCTCTCGCGATCCCTATCCCCTCCGTTAACAAAGCGCCGCCTTTAAGAAGCATAGGAGCAATGGAGCACTGGAACACCACTGGAACACCACTGCAACTATGGAACTGTAGACTTGGATTCACAATGTTATTGATATGTGTGTGCGCTCTCTCTTACAAATTACTACACCATTGTCTGTGTAGTCAAAGGTAAGCTCTTTTGCAGCATTTTTAATACTTTCTAACATACACACAGATATCCAATACATTCACTTGCTTTTACTTTCAAACTGTTTTTCACTCACAAAATGATTGATTTTCTCTCTTTTAAATAGAAATTAAAAACTTTTTATGTATTTTATGTATACATTTGATGATTGATTTTGTGAAAACTCTCCAATTTTTATCTCTATTCATGTCGTTTCAAAAAAGTCGTTTCCCTCTCCCCATGTTTTCTCGTAATACTATTCTGTGTTTATTATTGTTTATTAAAGAATAGTGTATTGCAGTCCAAGTAATTAATAAATAATTATTAATTTGTTGTTGTAATCAATGTTATTAAAAGTGATTGAAATATTTATGAAAGAATATACTTTTAACGTGAAATTGTTATTTTAAAAAGTTAGTTCAAGAATAGTTAGATACATAAAGGTGCAACTTAAATTACAGTAAATGCAAATTAAGTTTATTTTAAATATGTATATGAATAATATATGAACTTTTAATGTAAGACTTATTCTTTGCCCACTTATATTTTCAATAGCATCGGTGCACCTAATACTTGTAGATTTTGATCATTATTCTAATGTTTTAAATTTTATAAAATTTTTCAATTTTTACCTTAAATTTGATACATAATAAAACGAATATTATTGCATATAATTTGAGTAAAAAACTTATTCGTGAAAATTTTTATTATTTTTCATTATTTTTATGTTATTTGGCATATTATACGCTATTTTGCAAGTTTTACTCGATATGTAATTCAAAACACAGAATAATGACAGGTCTGCAGATGGTATGAAAGAAAGCCGATATTTTTGTTTAAATCACTTTAAGGTGTTTATAAAATAAAGTTAATTCTTTGAAATAAAATAAAACATTCAATTCTTGATTGCTTTCTCTAAAAAAATCCGAAAACGTGTTTATGATATCGATTTAAACAAAGTGAAAAATGTTAAAACAATAGACTATTAGATTTATTTTATTCACTTGTGTCTAGCGATGGCCCAAACTTTCAAAATTATGTTTATTTTTCATTTTATTTACTAGTTAAATCCTATATAAAAACTATTTTAATAAAAATTATTTTAAAACTAAATTTGATATAAAAATATTTCAAATTATTAAAAGAATTTGACAAATGTTTAAAAAAATGCACTTACAATTGCAAAAAATATATTAGAAATACTGTAGTTAATTTAAGACATTGGAATATTCAATAAAAGTATAATATTTATGAGTTTTAAATGTAGTAATTTGTTAATTTTGTATATTATGTTCATCATTTGACAGAATCGTATAATCAAGTAATCATGGAATTTAAAAGAGACTTTAATAACCTTTGAGTTATAGACTAACTCACAACCAAAAAACATGTCACTATTCCTCAACACTCTCGACACAGGTATCTATTTGTTTGATTCAAAAATAAAAGAAATCGGATTACATTATAAATGATGTATAATAGTGTAAACAGTGAGGGTTTAGTAGAGTATTAATTGTAGTATCAGATAATCCTATGCTGAGCACCGACAAGGACTAAGTTTGTAAGAATGAGGGTCCAATTGTATAACTTATTATGCTATATGCTGTACACCATTTAAATCTATTGACTATTAAATCGTTATGGGATAACAGTATTAGACAGTATGAGGAGATTGGCATTCAAAAGAAGGCGACATGTAATCTGGGGGTCTGGGAGGTGTTGTTTGGTTGTCCCTGTTTGGTGTTATAGCAATGAAATGTATGGCATTATAAGCGTAAAACAGATAATTGAACAAAACAATGAACAATGACTTGGGAATAGTGTTAACCCTAAACGGCCGAACCTATCAATATTAGTGAGAGTGCATTCATTTGAATGCATAGCATTTATTAGAGTATTATATGATTGCCATTTTCACCACAACTTAAATTGGACTCACAATCAAATGATTTGCCATTTATGAGAATCATTTATTCCAGGGCTCCGGCCGTCCCAATGACAGTGAGAAGCATAAAATATTGGAAATTCGCTCCAAAGACTCGCATCACGAACTACACAAATATGTTACTTTTTCTTTGATTTTATAATAAATGCATTCATTGGGGTGAGAGAGAGAGAGAGAATGATACCATTGGGGTGAGAGAGAGAGAGAGAGAGAGAGAGAGAGAGAGAGAATGATACATTATACAGTATTGCTGTATAGAATACTGTGGTATAAGTTAGTCTGAATTGGTATATGTGTTGGAAAGCATATAAATACATATAAGGGTATAATTTAGTTTTAATGCAATGCAAAAATCATCATTCGGTCACATCTTGGAATAAAATCAAAAAAGTTTCACATTTTTTGTTTTTTTAAAAAGTTATTTGCGCTGCAATTGCGGTACGTTTCTCATCCAAAATAACAGATTATCGTACGGAGCAAATGGCCTCAAATGACAAAATTATAGACTACAAGAGTGAACATTAAAATCGAGTCGAAATTTCTATAATTATATAGTTTTGCAAAGAAAAGATGCTCGCAATCGGAGAAATGGTACAAATGCTAAACTATTGCTGTATTTCAGTGCATGGCGTGATCCACATCATAATGCTTTCCCTCAAATCGTGGTATCATTTTTCATAAAATAAATGCTCACATTTAAACTTAGGTGTGTTCTGTCTTTCCCAGCTCTTTCTCTCTCTCTTCTTTGTTTATAGAGAGCTGTATAAAATTGCATTAAAACTAAATTATACCCTTATATGTATTTATATGCTTTCCAACACATATACCAATTCAGACTAACTTATACCACAGTATTCTATACAGCAATACTGTATAATGTATCATTCTCTCTCTCGCTCTCTCTCTCTCTCCTCTTTGTTTATAGAGAGCTGTATAAAACAAATCTTAATTATAAGATTACTATTGATAAAACACTGTAACATTAGCTTTAAATGAGTGGACAAAGTGAATGAGTTTTATAAATAATAATATTAGCACTAGTGTTATGTCAATAAATTTTACTTTTCTCACTGACTTATCGAAGTGTTTTGAATCCATAATCTCGACACAGACTCGTCTAACAATTAATGTCATAATTAATGTCAAAATATTTGTCTTAAGCAATGATTCACAACCAGAACTCTATATGTAATGATTGCCAGTAAAACAGCGTTTAAATACTTGTTATACAAATTTGAAAGATGTTTAGTGAATGAATAGGTTTAGAGTCGCGATACTCGTAGCATTTATTTGACATTTGATGGGTTACTTATGAGTACTAGTTCTGACAGTTAAATGTGTGGCAAAACAGCAATACATACATCACTAGACGTGAACTGTAAGACTCAAACCCATATCCTATCTCAACGTTTTAAGAGTTTATCTCTGAATTCACGACTATATTGTATAACTAATTAGCAAAACAGAAAATTAGTTAATGTTAACTAAGAAAATAAGCGAAATAATAGCCAAATAATTGCTTCAATTGAAGTGTTGTCGACAAACTCATTAGCACGCGATCTAAGGGAAAGGTCTACAGGAAGGAAATACACTACCAGTGCTTACTCAGCTCCAACCCAAGGCTATTACATGTATACACCAACCCATTGCAAACCCCAATCCAAAGTTTCTCTTAATTTGCTAATTTGTTTCCAAAATCTCATCATTTTGTTAATCTTTTTGATAAATTAGCAAAAACTGAATTATAAGCAAATTATTGTTTCCATTGAATTGTTCAGTTGCATTCAAAATGAATTTGAAAAATTTTAATACATTTTCAATAAAATAAAAACTCCAAACGAGTTTTGTCTGCTTTTCATTTACATAAACAATTACTTATAGAAAAATATATAGAATTTAAAATTCTTTGTTTGAAAGAAACAAATTTAGATTGAATTTATGATTAAAACATGTGATATATAATTAAGAAGTTTTTTAAAACGAGAAAAAGCAAAAAAGAAATCATTTTTATTCTATATCTCTATATTTTTCATTTAATAATTGGACAAACATTTATCAAAGCATTTGAAACTTAAAGCGAAAAAACAAAAGTTTTATATAATTCACTATATTATAGGTTATAAGTGAAGGCATAAATAGATAAAAACAGTTGTGAATTGGTTTTGATTGCTCACATAGACTGAGTCCACTATACTATAAATTAACTCACAATATATGAAAGCATTCGTGAATTGCAGTCATTTTATGAGTTCTTTCATAATATTATTTATTGCTATTATGTGTGTCTTTTCGATAATGTCTTGACTCTGAATTAATAATATATTTAATTAAAACAATTATTTAATCGTTTTGCAAAATAATTATTTACATTCCTATGCATTATTTTCACGCATATTAGGCGTGGCTTTAAATCAATTCATTTGAATTTGAAAAATTTATTCTCAAATAAGCATAAAACGAGACAATAAACTCCAATTCGTGTTTCAATTTCGAGTTTAGCTTTTAGCTTTATACATTTAGCTTAAACCAATCATTATCGCTTATATCAAATACATTGTGTTCATACTTATTTGTATTTTTAGTTTCCAAAAATGCTAAAACCTTACAATATTTAAAATAATATTTATTTAAATGTTAGTCATTCACAAAATGTTATCTAAAAAACAGTTTGTGTATCAGAATGTGCTTAAAACATTTGTTAAATAGTTTCCAAATATTATCATAAGAAACGCAAATGACATCGAGAGCTACAAAATAGAAATGAAAATCATTTTGAACAACATTTGAATATTGATTTGTAAGGAATAATAGATTAGTAAACAAACTTTCACTGATCATTAGTGGCCTTCAGATAGCTGTGTCTCTAATGACGACAATTCTTTCAAAACATTAGCACTTATTTAATAATATTTGAATCTTTGATCACTTTATCACTGGTATTACTGTTCAGTCTGACAGTCTGACTGACAAATCTTATCCATTTATACAACAATTCTATTTATTATTAACTTTTCTAATGTTTAAAACTTTAATTTTGCAAAAAACGAGGAAAATTTTCAAATAATATTGAAAAATAATTGATATTAATATATCTATAAGTTATCATTGTTTTTGACAATGGATGCCAACAAGTATTATGCTATAATATTAGTATATTTTTTGTTATTATACATGAAAAATATTTACGACTTAATGTCTTTCTGGGATTTAAATTAACTTAAATTATATGCTCCGAAAATATAAATGCAATTTTCTAAATGTCATTATTTATTGCTTAACAAATTTGTTATAAAATCGGAAAAAAGTTATATTTTGAATAGTAAAAATCTTTATAATTATATTTATGGCTTTGAATTTATAAAAAGCAATTTTTAAGTGAACAAATTCTATCTATTTATTATAATAAATAATATTCAGAAAAAGTTTTCTCGTGTGAATTGTCAGCGAAGATTACAATGAATTATTAAAATGATTGCCTTTTTTAGGAAAAACTTTTTTCACAAAACTTAATGCAGATGTGATGCCAAATAATAATAATAATAATCTATAGATTTATTCGTTAAAAGCATTGGTTTATAACATTAGATCAGTTGAATGAACACAAGTGCTGTAAAAGTTTATTTTTCACATATTTTTGTTCCTATAAAATTTTTATAAACAATTTTCAACTTTTCATAATTTATTTTATTTGATCGGNAGATCAGTTGAATGAACACAAGTGCTGTAAAAGTTTATTTTTCACATATTTTTGTTCCTATAAAATTTTTATAAACAATTTTCAACTTTTCATAATTTATTTTATTTGATCGGTAAATGAAATCGCATGAAACAAATGATTCAAAATTCCTAAAAACACAAACATTTCAAATTTCTTTTAAACATTTGTTTTGCTTTCTATACCAAGAAGATTTCAATACAAAGTCGCCTTTTTGTTAATTTTATATTTAATGCTAAAAAGTTTTAAATTTCCTTTTTGTATATTTTCGTATAATATAAACAATAAATTCTTTTAATAATAATAGAGATTTCATTGAATTTGTACTTAACTCGAGTCCAATACTTGGAATCAATGACAAAATACAGAGTTTAGTTCATTATTACATATAATTGAATACATTTTCGGTGAAATATATTTATGACAATTACTTTAATTGTTTTTATAAGTGACTGATTTTGCAAAATCTTCTAAATTTAGAAATAAAACTCATTTATACAGAGTTCTAGTCTTGTGAAACCTTATCGCTTAAAATATGTTATTATTAATCACACAATAATTCGACAGTATTTCCATTAATTGTTTTCTAAAGTATTTAAACATTAATATCTAAAGTAATATAAAACACGGTTTAAATATTTATTGCATTACGATTTTCATTAAATGGATTTGAAATTTTAGATCAAAACTATTTGTCATAAAATTAATGAAAGATTTTTCATCGAATTATTATTTTTAGAGTCAATTAGAAATAATTATATTTTCTTTAAAAAGCGGCAAAAACTAAAAATAAATGAAAAGTAAATTTGTTTAAAGAAGTGATTAATGACTACATTAAACGTAAAATTGAATATTTTCACAATTATAATCATAAATAAATGAATGTTTGAAATTAAAGACTTACGTAAACGTACTGAACATTAAGCTAAACACAAGAAATTAAAGAAAATGTTTTTTGAATGAAAGCACACAAAGAAAAACAAGTTCTCCATAATTAAGTCTCAGCAAACTTTTCAATAGATTTGAATTGAGATTTAGAGAAAATATCGCGTGTTTGACATTTTCCACGAAATTAATTTTTATTTTGCGAAGAATTTATAGCTTAAACTTTTATCAAACAATGAAAAAATTTTCAAATTCAAAATGTTTCCCATAAAAAACTCTTAATTATTTAGTATTTAATTATTTTTAGACTTCATCGACTCGCAACATGTAAAACATTTTAAATTTATAATAAATGAGAATTACTTTAATATGATGTGAGAAATACTCATTAATGCAAACTCACCAAAATATTCTGAATATTATGTCAAACCATATATTATTTCTCACAAATAATCATTATTATTTAACTCTAAAAATTCGTTTTAAAACTTTAACTCATGTTTTATTTAGCCTATAGTTTAGTTATATAAACTCTTTTCTCAGCAGTTATTTTAATAACTTAATTGTTTTGATTTAATTCATTAGTATTTGTTTGCAGTGCATTAGATCATCTAAATTATAAACTCTACTCTAATTTAATTTAATTCGAAATATTTTTAATTATTTAAATTTCTAAATAATTTTTTGTTTAAAATATATACAATATTCCTTTATTTATACATTATTATAAAATTTTTTATTAATCTAAAATATAAAATCTTATTAATGTTTTTAGTATTTATACAAAACAAAATGCAAACTACCGGTAATATTGAATAATAATTTTTTCATTATTTGAATAATTAACAAATCTTTAGAAAAGTCTGTGAATTTAAAAATTGCCTAATTGTAAAGACATTATGCATTAATATTATATAGGTATTGTATTATATTTCTGGATTTATATTATATTATGATAACATATGACATTAAAAATATTTCGTATTTTATAATTAAAATATGAAACAATAGTATATTTCATCTTTTCATATATTTAATGTCTTATACGTATTCTATACCTGTATAGAAATACAATCATAATGTTTAAGTATTTTAAAATGAATTATATAAAATGAGCTTAAATTGAAAATTGTAAGATTTATATTTGATTTGAAAATAAAGTGAGAAAATGTTTACTAAAATTATACACATTTCATGCATTGGTAGTCAACTGTAACGAACAGTTCAAATAAATCTTTTCTTTTTTAATTCAAATAATAGACAGAAACTAATGTGTGAAACATCTGACTTTGTGAGCCATTGATGGCTATCAGTCTCACAATGGACTGGGATTTGGATAAAAGGCTAAAATTTCGTACAAAACGACCCATCATTCAAAGACATCTTCAATTGAATAATCTTTTATGTGTTTTTGATATACACTCTTATTATGTATCTTATATTCATCTTTTACTCGAATTTAAACACAATAATAATAAAACTCTTATAAAAACAATAAAAAGAAATTTTAATAAAATTTTGAATAAACCTATTTGGTAAAATTTATTAATATAATAATCCCAATAATTTTTAATTAAACAATAAAACAAATTAATTATTGAATACCGAATAAGCACATATTAAGTAATTAAAATCTGGGTAAATTCTGGATTAATAAAAATAAATAATGAGTTAAACCTACAATATAAAACTACATGTCTAGAATTTTTGCTTTATATTATTGAGTATGGTAAGTCTAAAATGTCAAAGAATATGTTTGAATCAAAGAATTTTGTAAACATATATAAATAGATGGTGTGATTATTAAAGGGTGAGAGAAATGGTAAATATTTTTGCTCATTAATTGCTAAGTTGCTAATTAAACACAAAATATCTAAATATGGAATAAATTCATAGAAATATAAGATAACGACCTCTATATTGTCTTAACAATTTAATTTGTTTTAAGCTTCAATTTTGTTATAAAAATAATTATATTCAGAAATTAATATAATAATCCCAATAATTTTTAATTAAACAATAAAACAAATTAATTATTGAATACCGAATAAGCACATATTAAGTAATTAAAATCTGGGTAAATTCTGGATTAATAAAAATAAATAATGAGCTAAACCTACAATATAAAACTACATGTTTAGAATTTTTGCTTTATATTATTGAGTATGGTAAGTCTAAAATGTCAAAGAATTTTGTAAACATATATAAATAGATGGTGTGATTATTAAAGGTAAATATTTTTGCTCATATTAATTTGTGTTTTATAGATTTATACCTTATTTAAGTATCTTTATATTCTATTGCTGGAGATATAACAGAATTGTTAAATTAAACAAAATTCGAAGTTAAAACAATATTTTTATTAATATAAGTCTATTAATAGTTTATAAAAAGTATATTTTCATTTCATTGTATGCATTAAACGAAGCAAACAGTTATTGTGTGTTTGAATACCTTATTGAATGAAAAGTTCAGAGAATAATAGCTTTAATTAGAAGTTTTCTAAACAATTAGTAAATAAAAAATAAGTGTTTAATTCAAAACAAAGTTTAGACTACAGACTGTTAATGGTTGAAATGAACGCTATATATAAGTTAAATCCTCATAAAAACAATCCAATTGTAAAATACGAATATTAATATAAAAATCATTGAAATATAATATAATTTATGAAATCTTTGCGATATTTAATGACTCGTTGAGTAAACTATTTCTCTTTTACCCCCAGAAGCCTCCCCATTTTTCACAGGCAATTTACTTAACTACTATTTAAATATCGTATAAATTTGTTTAATAATATTTTATCAAACGTAGATCTTATACATAATATAATAATATAAGAGTGGTATTAATTTGGATTAACAATATAAATTTAAACTTAAGTTAACTCTTGAACAATTCTTAGCACATATTGCTAAACACTTAAAATATCATTTGTATATCTTAATTTTAAAAACTTATATAAATATAGTATTAATTTACAAAATATTTATCAAATGGACAATTGAAACCAAATGTGACTAAATTAATGACAATTGTTTATAATATATTTTATTATATTGTTGAAGTGGATATAGTGGTGACATATAGTATCCCTTCAAATAACTCAACACAACTATGTTACAGTTATATAAAACTAAATCATATAATCATACTTATGTATATGAATAAACTAATAATAAATTATAATTATAACATGCCATTAAAATACCAGTTAATAACACTATAATCGTAAGCTGAGCCTACAATGTAGGGCCTACATTAGTATAGGCCTACATTGGTCAATTGAATCAATGATAAGGTAGTACTGTAATCTAATATAGTTTAACTAATCTCAACCATTTGAACTATTGCTTTTTGACAAATTAATCAATTATTAAGTTAGCAACAAAATCAACTCACTGAAAGTGATGATCAAATCAATGACCATGCTCACGTTTAAACAATTGGAACATTAATATAGTATTATCATAATAATTGAACAAAGTTTTCTTCCAGTAACCATAAATAAGATATTTACAGTATATTGAAAAGTGTATAATGAGAGGTGAGTCCTCACATGGAAAGGGATGTAACCGTAAGTATATATTGATTAGTAATCAAGTGATAGTAATTGTGGTCATATAATGAACATAATTATAATTCAATTCAGATAAACACAACTTTGATAGTCTAAAAGTATGAAATATTAAATTTATGCGATATTTGTGTGCACTTTAAATCATCACGTGGTTTACATGCATACCATTTACATGTCTACAGCTTACAGCCTTATAATTCAATGTTGTTTACACCGTTGTATAGTTCCTTCTAACAGTGGGTAAACTTCACTGTAATGATAGTAATAATAGTCTTACAGTACATAAAGGTGAAGAAGATGTGAATGCATTGCAGTGAAGTTCAATGTGAGTAAAGTGGTAGATATGAGTGGAAAGCAATGACACATTGTCGCTGTACTGCAATAGTATTTATGTTTTGACCGATTGTTATGCAATTAAATGATGAATTGATGGCAAATATATTGAATGCAAACTAATTTAAAACTAATATAAGTGTGGATTGAGTTCAGAGACGATGTCTTTCTCTAAGATCTTCGCCAATAAAAGCATTTATTGTCTCAGAAGTCAACACAACTTTAAATTGATTTCCAATTACAAGAGTTTTTCAATAAGTTTTCAATGTTTTCATTCACTAAATAGGATTCAACCAAAAACCGTAAGTTTTGTTTGAATTGATTCAATGAAATGTCAATTAATATGAGTTATTCCTCGGAAGCCATTCATTGGACATAAGTTGACGCTTAAGACATATGGCAGTCATCGGTGTTTGAGTGGCATATCGCCGGACACTACCATTCAATTCTGCGGAGTTCACTGACAATGAGGGCTGTGCCTTTTACACTAGCTGAATAGGCGGCCGCGAGAGCTGCGGTCATGAAATCGGCTCTGATAGCAGTTGTGCTCACTGGAGGGCCACTGCCGTGAGTTGATGGCCTCCAATTGGACGCCAATCGGTAACCACTCATTCAATAAGTCTTATTTCATTGACTGTGTTATGTGTGCGAAGGTTGGGTTCTGCACCTCCTGGAGGGCTTACACCAGACAATGCCCTGGTATGCGACCATAGCTGTGGCCACACTATTCCTCCGCATCTGTATGTTCCCACTCGTCATCAAAGCCCAAAGTAAGAGACAATACTATTGGCAATAACTGTCGTATGCATTGATTGAGTGGTTGTTTGTGTGTCTTTCAGGGAATGCAATGAAAATGAACCAAATTATGCCTGAATTGCAAGAATTGCAGCAAAAGTCCACAAACGCTCGGCTCTCTGGCAATCAACTCGAGTGTAAGTCATTGTGTTATCATTTGCTAATAATTTGCATTTTAATCCTCTTTTGTTTAGTCGCCAAATATGCGACACAACAACAGGAGCTGATGGCTAAGCATGACATCAGTCCCTTCAAGAATATTTTGGTTCCAATGGCTCAGGTATTGCACCTGTATTTGCACAACAGTTTATGTAATTTAGTTGTCAACTGTTGTCTTGTTTTAGGCGCCAGTTTTTGTATCATTTTTCTTAACTCTCCGACGTATGGCTCATCTGCCGGTCGAGTCATTAAAAGTGGGGGGAATCCTATGGTTTGTTGACCTCACAGTTCCCGATGCCTTCCATGTGTTGCCAATCATCACAAGTTTGAGTCTTTGGGCGGCACTTGAATTGGGTGTTGAGTCCGGTAAATATGTCTTAATATGTCATGAAGACGTGAATCTAATGAATACTTGTTAGGCGTGAGCGCCAACACTTCAACGGTGATCCGGACAATGATGAGAGTCATACCTGTCGTCACACTCGTCTTCATCTGGAACTTCGAGTCCGCAATTCTGATGTATTGGTGTTCAAGTAATTTCATTTCATTGCTTCAGGTCTTACTACTGAAACAGCCGGCGATTCGACAATATCTTAAAATTCCGGCACAAATCAAATACAAACCCGAAGACCTGCCCGTCAAGAAGAAGGGTTTCTATGAATGTATGACTAGTTTAACACATTTAGAGTCTATTCGTTAATTGATTATATGGTTTCTCTCGGTTAGCCATAAAGGAATCGATGGATAATTCAAAGGTATATAAGAAAATAGAAGACCGAAAACGTATCGATGAAATGAACTTTAAGAGGGCGGCCATCGGTCCCATGTTTTTCTGAAAATTTTGGCTAGGTTGTTTTGACGTTTTATCCTTAATCAGTGAGTAAACAATAATATAGTTAATTAATTATAATTAATTTAAATTATTTCAGAATTCGAACTCAATCTAGAATCCTTTAAAATAAATTAGTGTCCAGTTCTATTTTATTGTATGCTTGTTACACAGATTCCTTAAGAGATCACTGGTTTGTCTCAATCGATATAATCTCGTATTTGATTTGGAAAATGTTTTAATATTGAGATAATGACTGTGATTATGAGTATGATTAAGATAATCGATGGTAAGTACCAAATGTCACATAAACCTAATCTATGGGTTTGAAGTGAGCGCTCAACCTATGAGCCAATAGAGAGCGTCAATAGTCACGTGAATAGCATTTGATTGCAAATTGAATGCATTTGACATGAATTGAGGGGTAATTGAGTCTGTTAACTCACCGTTAGCACACTAACTAAACGTTACAACAACCTCATGTATCGCACGTTTCACTCGTCCCAGTCCCGGTAGTTGGTGTGGTGACTGTAGTGGCCGCTATTGTGAGTGTGGTCTGTCAGTCGATGGCTGTGTGGCACATATGGCGCCAAACACAACAACCAACTGTCCCTTTGGTGCACCACTGATGCCACCAATGAGGCCACTGATGGCTACAACCGCGAGCTCAAGCGTGTGGTTAGTGTCCCACTCGTGGCAGATGTCACCCAAATCAATGTCATCGACAACTCCACTGCTGCCGTGAGTCAGGCCAACGGACAGCTTTTATACCTCGAGTATTCAGACAAAGAGTTCCGCTTAAGACATAAATGGGATTCAATTGATGGCTATTCGGCAAACGATTCGGTGTTTAATCCGTCGACAAATGAATTGATCACTTGTGGTGACAATGGAGTGATTCGTGTCTTCAATTTAGACAACTATTCATCGGAAATGAGATCCAAATGTTTGACTCAAAACTCGCTGAAAGCCATCGATTTGTTGTCACGAAATGAAGTGATTTGTGGCACGTCTTCGGGACACCTGAAAGTGTATGACTATCGCAACCAATCGGTGGTCGTGTCGATGGCCAACGAGTTATCGGTGATGACATGCGTGGGACGTAATCCCAATATATCTCATCTGATATCCTGTGGCAATGATGTGGGAGTGCTGTCGATATGGGATCTGCGGAACAGTGGCCGACAGTTACTGCAAGTGTCCGCCCATTCGGCACTCGTATCTCAACTCAACTATAAGGCCAACGAACCCAACGTTTTGATGACCTCTTCATACGACGGGTCACTCTTGCGATGGAATATCTCTTCGGCGACACAACTGGAATCGGTTGACGCGATTGTGGGCCGAGAGGGCGGTTCTGCCATCAATTCGTTTGACATAAACTCTTCGGACGAAATCATGTTCGCCGCCGACAACGAAGTCCTATATTTGGGTCATTTGTAACGAATTGTCTTTTTATTTAATTAATTGTTTTATTCATAAAATTGAAATAAAAGCGAATTCATCGTGAATTCAGATAATTATTCATTTTCTGTTGAAATTTTTGCTGATTTTTACTACATTTTCGACATTAAATCAAATTATTCCTTAAGGCGAACGTGAAATCTGTATTTGTATTGAAACAAAGTTTTTGTTCACAATTTGCTGACTAATGAAACGATTTGTCAAAAAATTAAAATTTATTTTTCATATAAACTTCAGACACTAAGTCTCTATGAAATTTGTGAGTTTTATTTTTATTTGAATATTAGTTTTGTTTTTTTGCGATTGTTGTTGAAGTTGTGGTTAATCTTATGGTCACTGAGAATGCAATCCGCGAGGCGAAGGAGTTCTGTCATGGATTACGAGCAGTCGTTAATGTTTGGACAATACAGAGAAAAATTGGCTAATTTTGCGTCAATTCAGTCGCAAAAGTCTAATAAACTGAGAGAAGAGCGTCAGAAGGAAACCAAAAGCAAAGCTAATCTGAACTCACATTTTGCAACAAATGTGATCCAAAAAATGGTATCAATTGCCGAATTGGGCGGCGATTGGATTCTGTTGGCTATACTGGCCATCATTTTGGCTTTCCTTAGCTTTGTTATGGATATTATCATTCACTTCTGCTTTAATTGTTTGTAAACCAATGTCTTTATAAGTAAATCAAAGCTAATGTTTGAATCCATTTGACCTCACAGTACGTGATTGGCTCACATATAACATCACCGAAGTGTTTGCCTACAAATATCTCATTTGGATTGCATTTGCGTTGTGTCTTATCATGTCTTCAGCTATATTTGTGAGATATGTGTCCCCACAGGCGGCTGGTAGTGGTGTCGGGGAGATGAAGGTCTGACCAATATCTCGATCATCACTTATTTATAAAGATTTAGTTTTCAATTTTAGGTTATTTTGCGAGGAGTTGTGCTCAAAGGTTTGAAATAATGTGTTCAATTGCAAACTATTTAAATTGACATTCAAATTAAATCTTCAATTTTAGAATATCTTTCATTCAAAACATTAATCGCTAAAGTAATAGGACTTCCGTTTATTTTGGGTATATTTTACTGTAGAAGTTAATTTTTTATTAATCTATTGTTCTGATCGGTCAGGGAGTGGACTACCTCTCGGCAAAGAAGGGCCGTATGTTAACAACTAATTTGTTATAATTTTATTATTTTTCAATAATTCAATCAAATGATTCAAGTACCATTCTTATAATTGAATTAAGTTTAATAAGAATTTTAATTTAATTCATTGATGCTTATTATTTAATGGGGATTAATATTATATTAATTAAAGGTTTGTGCACATCTCAGCAATGGTAACCAACCAACTGATTAGACTTTTTCCCATTCGGAGCCAAAATGAATACGAGTCTCGATTTTTAGATGTAATTTATAATTTATACCAATTTTATCATATTTTAAAGTTTCACTTCACCATAAGCTGATAGCGGTAGCCTGTGCTGTAGGTGTGGCCACAACATTTGCCGCTCCAGGTTATTTCAATTATTGTTTAAAATATGTTTAATATATGTGTAAATCTTTTATCTGAATAACGCATTCAAAAGTCGGTGGAGTGTTGTATAGCATAGAAATAGTGTCCGTTTTCTTCTCTGTGCGCTCGTATTGGATGGGATTCTTCGCGTCCACTATTGGCGCCCTATTCTGGAGACTCTTCACTGTTTGGTTTCAATTGGAGGACAATATCACTCATATCTTCAAAACGAATTTTCGTAGAGAATATCCATACGAGACGTTGGAATTGGTGTTATTTGCAATATTGGGAGCCTTGGCCGGTCTGAGCGCCTACTTGTTTGTCACTATTCAACGACATATCGTACTCTTCAATAGAAAACGAACTCCTTTTCACATAATTCTCCAAAAATATCCGCTAATATACCCGGCTTTAGTCACTATCATTATATGTCTCCTCTCATTTCCAGAAGCTTTGGGACAGTTTTATGCCTCGTGGCTCTCATCAGGTTTGGCTTTCATTTGATTTTCTACAAATAATTCTTGTAAACGTTGGGTTTAATTGATTTTTTTTATCAGAACAATCAATGCATGAGTTGTTTAGTAACTTCACGTGGGGTTTAATTGCTGATCAGATCGATAAGGACGACATCATAGATAACTGGAGAACAAAATCAACCTCTATATACACCAATACATTCTTATTCTTTGTGATGAACTTGTTGGTGGTAGCACTTGGATCTACACTACCAGTTCCCTGTGGGCTAATAATTCCAAGTTTTAAAATTGGTGCTGGACTGGGAAGGTATGTTTCTATAAATGCTATTTACCCACAATCTGTTTGATAGAGAAATCTATTGTATTTGTTAAGGTTTTATGGGGAATGGATGGCATATTTGTTTCCAAAAGGAGTCAATCCATTTTATGACAGAACTAATCTTCCGATCATTGCCGGGGCCTATGCTGTGGCCGGTTCTGCAGCGTTTGCCGGCGCCAACACAGGTATTTCATTGACATAACAGTGCTATGGATTGTATTACAGTATGCGTTAATTTCATACAAATTAAGGCGCCCTGTCATCAGCGGTCATCATATTTGAAGTGACGGGACAAATGACTCACTTATTGCCTGTCATTGTATCGGTAATCACAGCAACTCTAGTGGCACAACGATTGGGTCCTTCCATATACGACAGTCTTATTAAGCTCAAGAAATTACCATATCTACCACCAATGGTTCAGTCAAGTTCTGCTCACAGAATATTTGTTCAGGACTTTATGGAACGGGACTTATTGTATATATGGGAGGGGTGCTCTTACAGATACTTAAGACATTTATTAAACTCTAAAAAACATCTCAATATTTATCCGTACGTCAAATCTCCGGAATCTATGATTTTGTTGGGAACTGTCGAACGAATAGAATTACAAAATTTATTAGAAACCCATTTGAGTAAAGAACTAATGATTGAGGATTTAAAGAGTAAGCCATCGGTTCATGGCTTAAATAAGCCGTCGCCTTCCTGTCCAATACACGGACAACAGCAACAGCCGAGGTTTCAAGTGGCGACTATTCCTGAGAATGAAGTCCTCGAAATCACTTCTGTTGGGGTGAGTATTCCGTACACTTGTATTTATCACTAATATAAGCCATTCAAATGTCTATACAATTAATGATTATAAATTTATTCATATTAACAAGTAAGCTTATTTCTAAATTTATTAGAAACATGTTTGGGAAGAGAATGTTAACCTCTTTAATCAGCTAAAATGGTGAACAGGTTATCTGGGACGCGGGAAAGTTAATCATCTCCCCTGAAGTAACTACTTCCAGAATGTTAATCAATACAAAATTATTAAATGATTTATAAAAAGTACATTCAGGCACACAATATGTTCTCTCTATTGGGACTTCAAGTGGCTTTTGTGACTGTTTTAGGACGACTTATTGGTGTTGTGGCTCTCAAAGAGGTATTTATTATAAATTTAAATCATATTTTGATAGTAATTCAAAACATAAATGTATAAATGTAATAGTTTGAATCCTTAGAACTTTCTATTATTTTTGACATTTTAACAAACATAATTGTTTTCTCAAGATAACGTTTTATTGAGTCATTTACTTAATCTATAATTTTAATAACTTTAGATCCGGAAAGCCATCGAAAACATGAATTCCGGAGAACTTCCTCGAAAAAGAAGTGACTCTTCACCCGAATCTCAACCATTAAACGAATAAATCATTTATTTGTTAATATTTTCCTCTTATATGTGGAAATGATTGTTAATTATTTTTAAAAGATTTAAAATATAAATCAAACTATATTAGTAAAGTACATAGGAACTTGGTAACTAGGTACCGTAATATAAGTCCAGAATAACATTCAAAATAATATACTTCCTTTTAGTGAGTAATATTCGTCCCTTTCTCAACGACTTTGTTTTCTAACCCTATAATAATATTAATTATTATTCAATCAGTAATTTTACTAAGTGTTAAAGAAGGGTATGATATTTAGTAATTAGCAAAATAACTTAATGAACAGCAGTTTTACAAACCGAAACTATTCCCTACGCTTTGTAGATAATGATTTATTTTCGAGACTCCAACCATTTTTATAATTTTATTTTCAAGGGGTGTCACCGGGAGATACTCACAAGAGGCCACAAGTTTAATGGTAGCATTGTAGTTACAATAAATATCATAGACTATCGTAATATTAAAACCGAGTGGAGAATTTCACAATTTTAATAATAAATAAATAAAATTCAGACAAAATAAACAAATCGCTTTTAAATAAATTCTATGAGAATAATAATACTGTGGAAAAATATTGCATTCAATGAAAATAAATGTTTTGTCTTTTTTGTCAATAACACAGGTTTTCAAAAGATGCAAACTTTGAGCGCTTTATCATTAGTTTACTCTTTTGGCAATTGATTCGTGAATTCGGAATATATTTACAAAACTAACTATTCATTTGGTTAAAATAATAATAAGTTAGTCATTAAAATGATTCACAATTTCTTCCCATACTATAAATCATTAATCGTTTTATTGAATTACTTGTCGTCAAAATGTTTGGCTTTGATAAGGGATGCGAAACATCTATTACTACTATTTTCGAGACTCCAACCATTTTTATAATTTTGTTTTCAAGGGGTGTCACCGGGAGATACTCACAAGAGGCCACAAGTTTAATGGTAGCATTGTAGTTACAATAAATATCATAGACTATCGTAATATTAAAACGAGTGGAGAATTTCACAATTTTAATAATAAATAAATAAAATTCAGACAAAATAAACAAATCGCTTTTAAATAAATTCTATGAGGATAATAATACTGTGGAAAAATATTGCATTCAATGAAAAGAAATGTTTTGTCTTTTTTTGTCAATAACACAGGTTTTCAAAAGATGCAAACTTTGAGCGCTTTATCATTAGTTTACTCTTTTGGCAATTGATTCGTGAATTCGGAATATATTTACAAAACTAACTATTCATTTGGTTAAAATTTTTTGTCAATAACACAGGTTTTCAAAAGATGCAAACTTTGAGCGCTTTATCATTAGTTTACTCTTTTGGCAATTGATTCGTGAATTCGGAATATATTTACAAAACTAACTATTCATTTGGTTAAACACTGTTTGTTTCAATATCTTTATCACTTTGTCGAGTCATTTCCGAGTCATTGGTGGCTACGGATGTGATGGTGTCCTCGTAGTGCAGATCCGATTCTTGTCCATTGATTATAATTGAAGGCCCGGTAGGGTTTTGGGGCACCAGTACTCCCTGATTCATTTGCTCGATAGCCGTTCGCAACTATTGTTTGCAGAATTTATAAGTATTTAATAATCACTTCAATTAATGGTTAACACAATCCGTACGTCTTTAAGGGCCACGACTCCGACCAGCCTTCCGATGGATGTGACGTAAGCGTGATTTAGGCCTAACATCGAGAATATGGAGTAAACCTTAAGTAAAGTGGTTTTCTCGACCAACTGGAAGGGCGCCGGATCTATACGACACATTGAGAAGTCAACCATTGAATTGAGCTGGTCTTCCTCCCAGGCCGCCTGTTCCTCTTGAGACATATCTATCACTCTTTCCTTTGGCTATATTTAATGCAATGTTTAATAACAAAGTCATAGCTTTACTAATGACAGTTCACTCACTAATCTGACCCTTCGATGCAATGGATGGTTAGGGACCACAATCTCAGGCTTTTCTGTCTTTCCGGTCTAACATTCAGATAATTTGCTAATTTATTAACACATAAACCAATCATACAATAGAGGCAAACCTTATCAGGATTTGCGTCCTGAAGCTTAAGACTTTTAAAGAAAATGTTTTCAAACGCATGCCTTAAACGTGAATCTGTGGTTATATTTGGTTTGAAATATTTTTTTAAACAAAAATATATTATAAAATTAAATATACATAATATATAGAATCTATATCATAATATGCAGATACAGTATATAATATATAGATCTCAAACCTTGTGCTGTGAGAGTAACTGTAGAATGTGGTGAATATGTGAAGGAAACGGTATGTTTTAATATGGATTTGACGGGTCCTTTATTAGGAGACAAACGATTAGTCGGTGGCGGAGAAGACCTGCCATCGAGTGACTGTTGAGGTACTGGTGTTACTTCGAAACGAGACATTCGTCGAGACATGCTATTAGTATTAGTGTTCTCTGAGGGCAATGACTGAGATTTGGTTGCCGTCGCCTCTGAAACGGCCGACGCTCTCTCTGCGACCTGAAGGAGGGTGTCTTGGATTGAATACCTGCGCCTCACTTCTTGTAGTCGCCGATCTCTGCTGAGCCTCTGACTGGCCAGATGTGACAACTCCTGTCTCTGGACAGACCCCAACAGAATCATACAATCGCTGTCTTCTACTAATGGAAAGGATTGCAGTTTTCTGTGCGCTTTCAATAGGCCTTTGAGATCACCATATGTGCAGTCTTTCCAGATATAGGCCACTTCTCGCACCATTATGTCCTCGACGTGAATATGATGTGCGGCTGAAGATGTACTGAGAATGGGCGGAAGGAACGGGAGTTTCTTTATTTGAATGATTGAGTCATAAATAGACAGCTCTAGTGTTTGTGAGATTGCATTTGCTATCAATACGGCGATGATTACGGGTATGATATGAGTCATCTGTCCCGTCAACTCAAACACAATCACAGAAGTGCTTATAGTGTGTGTGACAGCACCTGTACCAAGGTACTAGATTATTTTCATATAATCTTTAAAATTTAATTTCTTTATTACCTGAAAAAGCAGCTGCACCTAAAACATACAATATAACAAATGATATATAATCACAGTAACTCTATGAGAATTAACAATATATTACCGACTACTGCATAACCTCCCGGGACTATTGGGTTTCTCGAACCTCCAAATGAAATACCAGATGGAAATAATTGAGCCATGATTTCACCTAAATTTCGTGTTCATAAACATAAATCTATTGTTTGTGATTAAATTATATATATGAATACAAACCAACTAATCGCCCAAAAGCGGCACCAATTTTGAAGACTATATGTCAAAAATAATTTGTATAAAATTTAAATAATGTGTATATGAATACTAACACCAAAACATTGAACTAACCTGGAATGAAAGTGCCGTTTGGAACAGGAATAGTTGATGCTAATATAGACATCCAGAACTTGGAAAACAAAATTAAATAGTTTTAAAATTCTCATATTATCACTAATTGGGACGTGTCTTACAGTCATCATTATATAAAATGAAAGATTAAAATAAATAGAAGTATGTTCTGTAGACCAATGCTTATTCATTTTCAAACGATACGGATCTGAGAGGTTGTGCCCCCACGTTATGTTACTAAACATCTCATTTATTGAGTCATGAGTCGATAGCTAAAGTAAAATAATATTAATTCTTAACACACTTGAATAAATTATATAATAAAACACAAATTTGATATAAAACACGTACCGTTGCGGCCATATATTGACCCAGAAATAAAGGGAAAGAAATTGTAGTCAAGAATAATGTAATTATACCAGGATACATAAAACGGCTGAAAATAAAGTTAGAAATTTAGTAATTTAGCAAAATATTTACTACAATTTAATTAGTTATATACTTTTTCTGCAAAAATGCACTCAATTTTTTATGCGTCCGAAAAAAGTTAACAATTTTTCGGTGGAAAGTGACATAACCGGCGCCACCAAAACCACAGACTACACCGATCAGAGAGAAAACGAACAATTCTTGCGGATCGAAAGGGAAGTCCGCACTGAAGTTGGTTTTGAATAAAGCAGTTATTGCTTCTGTCAGACAAATTAAACATATAGTTTAAGATTTTAGTGCTATTTAAACATCAATTACAATTTATAAGAATTCTAATAAATCACACCAAAGATTGATATGTTTCAAGTGAAATCTAACCTTCATTTTTAAACCAGACCTCAAGTAGTCTCCAAACGGTTGCCCCACAACAGGCGGCAAAGAATCCGCGCCAATAGTTCCTGACGGCAAAGAATACTGACGTGACTTCGATTGAGAATAAGACACCACCGATGGGTGCATAGAAAGTGGAGGCCACCCCTTATCAGTCGCACAAATATATATACAAATGATAATCAACTCAATAAAAGATATGAAACTCACGCACCGACAGCACAGGCGGCGGCCAACATCTCTCCAGTTCGGGACTCGTTCTCATAAATGCCTTTGAATGAAGTGATCAGTTTTGAGAGCAAAGTCGCCACTATAGAGGCCACGTGAACGAACCTATCGGTGCATCAGTACTGTTAGTGAACAACTGTTTCTNATGGGTGCATAGAAAGTGGAGGCCACCCCTTATCAGTCGCACAAATATATATACAAATGATAATCAACTCAATAAAAGATATGAAACTCACGCACCGACAGCACAGGCGGCGGCCAACATCTCTCCAGTTCGGGACTCGTTCTCATAAATGCCTTTGAATGAAGTGATCAGTTTTGAGAGCAAAGTCGCCACTATAGAGGCCACGTGAACGAACCTATCGGTGCATCAGTACTGTTAGTGAACAACTGTTTCTCTATGCAAATCAATTAACATTTACTAACGGTCCTTCTTTGCCCAGAGGTAGTCCACTGCCTAATGTTGAGGTCAGACCTAATCCAGAGTTTAGTAAATGATTCATGTCCTTACTCAGATATTCTTAACTAATCTTACAGTTATCAATATATAACTTAATTATAGTTAGTTTCAGTAGGAAGTTAATTCTATCGATTATTTATAAGATAAAAGTTACTATTTATAAAAAATATTATATAAAAGTTTATGCAGTATTTGCTATATAAAAATTGTATAATAAATTTTTATAATAAAATATTAATATAATTAACGTCATAAATACCTATCATTTTAGCGACTAATGTACGAAACGTCAGATATTCATTGAGAACAACCCCTTTATAGATAATTACAATTAACAATTAGATTTTTTTATTGCTCGTCATATTCATTTGTGAATTACCTCTTAATATAGTCTTCATTTCAGGTATTCCTGATCCGACTGCCTATCAATTCAAATGATAAAACTATTAAATAATTTGTGCTAGATTAAAATTAGGTATAAATTTAAGCTCAGAAATTATTCATTTGTATAATTTTATATTATATTATACAAAGTATAACATTATACGAAGTATAATATAAATGATAATTGTAGTTATATTTGTATAAAATTGTAATAATGAATACTAAGCTTGAGATTGAATAGTATGTTCACCTGTGGAGACACGATGTGAACAAATCCGGAAGAAAATAAAATTAAAAGTACGGGTAATGTTGTCCACGCAATGTATTTGTAGACTATATTATCGCCCGTCAAGTCATCGTAGAGCCAAGTATGTTCACCTGTGGAGACACGATGTGAACAAATCCGGAAGAAAATAAAATTAAAAGTACGGGTAATGTTGTCCACGCAATGTATTTGTAGACTATATTATCGCCCGTCAAGTCATCGTAGAGCCAAAGACGGGTTTTGGTGCAAATGTGTATACAATCTATGAAATCATTGTTAACAACCGATATATTTGTGATATACAATCATTAAGTTAATGAAAGCCTTACAATCCATAATAAAGCTCAAAAGAGCCATGATTATTCCTAACAGTGCCAGAAAGACCCAGTCCTCACCTATGCGGGCAAATGTGTGTCTCCAGAATATTGAAAAATATGCTGTCGTTTGATAAATCGATATTTATATTAAAAATAATACAAAATATAAAATTTACTGTTATAGTTTTATTAATAATTCAATAATGCAATCATTCTGTATATAATAATAAAATATCATTAAATATAATTCCAAATATAGACATTCAATATTAAAAAGTCAAAAATCAAAATCATTATAACGTTTAATTACAATGCTTTTTATTTTGTATGCAATATTAATACATTCATTAAAATAATTTGTCTATTATACTATTAATATTAATCATTCAGAAAAATGTTTGGAAAATAAATTCATTTAAACATAGATTAAAATTTAAATAATAAAATTGAAAATTCATTTATGCAAATGTGAAAATGTGAATAATTCAATTATTTCTATTACTGTATTTAAATCTTTGAATACAATTCTGTTCAGAATTTAGACAAGAATACTCAAAAATTATTTCGTACACATATTGTTTATATTTATTTCGATTTAAATATTTATGATAAAATATGTCTAGATCAGTTTAAATAGCATTTATTAAAATTTGATCTAATATCATTATAATTTGATTATACTGTATCTTCTATAATATAGTATTGTATATTATATAGTATATTATTCTTAATAATTATTATTTCTTAAAAATATCAGCTTGTCAATAATTAAGCTAAATATTTACACCATTACAGTACTGTACTGTATATAACTACATATCTATAGAGTTTAAACATATCATTAAATAATTCTTCAATCTATCATTTATACCTAACATAGAAATTATTTATGTGAACCTGGCTCATAGGATCAGATGAATTTGTACATAAATCATTAATTATATTTTATTAATGTGGTAGTAAATCAATAAAATATAATTTTAATAATATATTATTTAAAGCGAATATTTCTAATATAATATACTAGTTATACTTTAACTAATGTCAATTTTTAATACAATTAACATTTAATCTGAATCTTTAGTTAAGATAAATAAATAATTGTTAACAGGTCAAATAATGATTTATCAATACCTATTAATTGTCTGCTAATACTAATAATAAGAGCTAATTGAGAAATTGATAAAATGTATGTTTAAGAGTATGTTTAGTTTTAAACACGATTTTGTTTGTTCATCACTGAATGTCACCTCATTTGAGTGAATGCATGGAAATAATTGTACTCTTTTTGGCATTTATTGCAAAATACATGCTTTCCATTCAAGTGATATGAATTGACATTAAGTTCTACTCTATTAATATCTGTTTCAAACACTCGTCTCACCCATTGGTAACTTTTGGCCACAAACCAAATATGACAGCTTATGTGTGAGGATCTGGATGGTTTTAAAAATATAAATATTTTCTGACTAATCTGTTTTTATATATTTATGCAAATCTTGTAATAATCTACGTGAAACCCTTGTCTCTGATAACAGATATTATAGCACTTAAAACATAAATTATATAAATAGTACTGATTATAAAGCTTTTGTGATTATCAATGCTTATTCATTTTTAATGAACATTAAGACTTACAAATATCTGTTATAACATACATTGTATGTTTATAAGTGTGCTCCCATAAATTAAATTAATTATATCACATAAATTATTATTAAATAATACAGTTAACACATTTTGTGTCAATATTTTTAGTTAAGTATTTCTTTTGTCATTGTGTACAAAAATTAATACAGTATCAACCCATAACATTTTTATAATTGCATAACTATTATTATCCTTATAGTATGAATCCAAAACAAAATTCTTATCATTCAAGTTCTAACTAAACAATAGTAGTAAAAAATGTGATAAAAATGGTTTTTACTGCTAATTTGCAATTCACCCAAAAGTTATTAATTATAATTATTAATCAAAAACTACGGCATTTTCCAATGAATTATTTACTTATTTCTCTGTTTCCTAAATAATATTTTAGTTCCTAACTTAAGATATGAATTACAAGTAAATTTTAAATGTAACTAATTATTGGTTTAAATTTTGAATCGAAGGCTTATTGAGTGAATGTTAAACAATAATTAGCTCTCAATATAATCAAGTGAATTGAGTGTTTGTACACAACTTATAGTAAAGTAATACTTAAGAGATCTAGAGATAGGTATAAATTATAATTGAATGATGTTTGTTGTGCAAGTGGTTGTTGATTAGCATTGTATTGAATGGTGTATAATATTAGTTATATTAGTACCAGGGACAAACCTGTTATGTTTCGTTTCCAGGCATTCTTTTTCAAACCTTTTTGTGTTAATATCTTTTGCTCTCTCTTTCGAAGTCTATTGAGTTTTTGTGCCTGTTTTTTGGCGTATTCTCCCAAATCTTCCCTATACTGACCGTACATCTAGTCATAGATTGCATAACCATTAGATGATTAGTGATTCACTGATTAAGACATGATTAAGTGATAGTCTTATAAAACTCTTACCAAAGTCTGTTCAAAGCCAAGCGTTGATGTCTTCCCGACCATTATTTCTTATATTATTAATGCGTTTCACTTGTGAAGACACTTAACAAAACTGAACTCAACTTCAATATTCAACACTTGTGCAAATATTACTATTCAATCAGTTTTTATCCACTAATCCCAAGTCATAATGATTTGGAAATTTAGTTAAAACACAAATTCAGGTTAAATATCATAATAACATCGTTGAGCTCTGGTATCCAATGTGTGGTTCAGTGCCGGTATTAAACACTTTGTTAAATACACTTTAATATTATACATGCAAACAGGAATATACACGGAATGGGATAACATAGCATAGGATAGCATACATAACATGTAGTGTTTGGGGCATTGAAGGCATTTGAGGCACTGTTAGTCACTGTAAGGCTGTTGTGGTGTTCACTTGTCTGTCCTTAACTATCGTCGAGTGATTGTTACGTAAAACAGGCACTCATTTGAGCCAATCTTTTGCCAACTATTCTTAGCTCTTATAAGAAGTTGGTTTCACGGCTTAACTCTTCTCTAAATCAAAGTTCATTTCAAACAAAGATCTCAATGAATGAATGCAATCATTATTTCCATCTCTATTATATAATATCACACTCTTTACTAGTATTCATATTATAGTCTACAGAATGTGTTATATTTCAAACAAATCGTTGCATTTGTGGCAAACTTTTTGTGAAACTCGATATGAATTTAAATGTTAGGAAAACGTTCACATAAGCCATAAAAATCACAAATATATAAATTATTATAACATATATTCGAGATATGAACCAAATATTAATATCATTTTAAGCGTGTATTAACTGCAATCATGTATTTCTCTATTATATTCGTTACATTTAGCTTCATTGTCGTCTTTATGCATAACTTCATTATTGATTATTTTTATATTAATTACTATATTCATATAAAATTTATGCTTTATAATAAAATATTTTACTTGTGACAAATGGTCAATATTTTGCAGTTAGATTATTGAATTAAATAAATTTTATTTAAATTAGCGCTCAAAGTTATATACTGTAATTATTAAAAGTTATCGCATAAATACGTAAACATTTAAATTGTTTTCCCAGGAAATAATTTCCGACAAACTAATTGCATACAACAGTTTGTGCTCTAATTTCACTAAATCTCAATTGGCATCAAATTAATCATTTATTAGCACTAGAATTAGACTCAAAATTACACGTTCATTGATGTTACTAATAGTTTTGCAATTAATATTATTCACTTACTTTTCAAATATTTTAAAAACTTTATATAAATAATTAAATTGATTCTCGTAATTAATTCTTAGCCGAATGACTTGGTAATAATTTTAATGTACACAATTCTTTATTTTGCTGTCTATAATAAATCAGTATACATTGACATATACTGTATACATCAGTAATTGTACTGGACATTTAGTTCATTTTTAAAAAATATTGAAATCAAGATATTCAGTAATTTCATACATGTATGTTCACTGATTAACTAATTCTAAAGTATTTTTATGTATTTATAAATTAGTTTTTTCCTTGGGTATTAACTTATTTAGCAACATTTTAAAATTGATGTCAAAGTATCTCTCAAAGATGTAATGCTATTTAAGTGTACAGATAAGAGACGGTTTTTTCTCTCATCTCAAAGATTGACAACATTTCTGACCAAGGTTCTATTACAAAGAATTTTTAACTTTAATTAAAATAATCTAAAGTTAATCATAATCAACTAGCTACAATACTTTCATATTTGAAATTTTATTCCAATTAAAAATATTTATATTATAAATGCTTATTCAAAATATTCACTGACATTTTTATTTCAACAAATACCTACTTTAAAAACATTTTGTGATTATAACTTAACTGTAATATAAATTGGTTTTATAATGATCATCATTTAAAAGTCTGTGTTATTGTGAAGTAAAAGTTTC
>CAJPVJ010000050.1:0-10334 GCA_905397405.1 Oppiella nova
TGCATTCATTGGCGCGTAAATAAAGCGCAAATATTTATATATTATTAAGGATAATATCAATCTATTAATTATTGATTATTTATAAATATCTTTGTATTTTAGTATTGTATCAAACGTTAACGAATGGCATCGTTTGCCTAATATAACAACATATGATTGAATAATGATTCTCATGTCCACTATTATATTAAAGCATTACCGGCTTTTGACATCACTATCAATCCTATAGTCATTAATATAAAGACAAGCTCATTGCTATAAAAATTAGTTTATCCTTAAGATTAATAAAACGCAAAAACACTTAGAATAATATAATATTGCACTGTATATAATCTATTTAAATACATTTTATAAGAGGCTAATATTGTTTAATTTAAATAAAACTCCAATTTAAATAAGGAAAAGTTATTTTCAAGATGTTTATTGAAATAAAATTAAAAAATATATATTTACCCGTTATTTGCAATACAAATATAAGCTCCTGTAAAAATATGAAAATATATTTAATCAATTTAATATTTTATTAATACTTAATTAAAGTTATATTAATAATTTTAGACATCAAAATCTAGAGATAATAAGATTTAATAAAATATGGTTTTGCATAGCATTACATCAATTTGATTGGTATTGCGGTTTCGATTAAATAAAATATGAAAATAAAAGCAGAAATGAAACAAAATGAATGTAACGACAAAAGCGATGACTATAATGTGGATATGACTGAAACGAGCAGAATCTCAAACAATTGCTTATTATATGACTTAAGTCGGGATTCTGTAAATATAACAGTTATATCATATAATAATATATATTTGTTTGGTTAGCATATAGACAGACGAGATTTTATGCTCTAAATTGTATTTTTATTTATATTTCTATATATTATCATAACTAATACATTGATAACGTTCATCTTAGTCTTAAAAGCATAATTTTTTGATAAAAATTTAAAAAATAATGATAAATTTTATGTAGAATAAAGCGCATAAATATAATTGTTTGTTGAGATTAAGTTTAAATATAATTTTTTACAAAATAAGAGCAAAAAATATTTAATCCAATAAAGAAGTGATATTTTTGAAAGGGTTTGTATTTATATGGCTTAAAACATTTTGGCCTCAATTCAATCCTATATATTATGTCTACTTATACAGTAACTCAAGTGATGAGTTAATTCAAAATGATTATATGCACTCCAAGCCTACACAATTCATACAAAATTTTCTATCCATTATAAATTATTGTCACTAACAGTTATAAAAAAGAAAAGTCTTATTTAAAATCATATTTTTAAATTGTATTTCAATCAATGAAAATAACTGAAAAGCCTTGAAAACAATCATTAATATAATAAATATCATAAAATATTTAAATTAAGCTTGGCTTTTGAAAACTTTGAGCAGTTATTCACTGTTCAGCGGATAGTTATAAGTTATAGGAGCAATAAATTTTTTGCGAGTACTGTAGCAATAAATATGACCTCACTTTGTTCGCTCGGATTTTAGTGAAAACTGGGGGAGACTTGACTTAATAGAGTGAGTAAAGCATGAAATAAAAGCATACGAACCCATATGAAGACGAGTCACTTTTGTTATGTTCAGATACTCGCCATTCACTGCAATCTCTATCCAAATAAACAATAAATACTATTATTGTATTAATACTCATTACACGTATCCATTATTTTAAGTAGTTTCTGCCATTCATTTCATATAAATTGTTTTAATAACTTAATATTATTTAGATTTATATCTTTTAATTATTTAATTTATATATTTAGCAAAAATATTCACTCATTTAATTACATACGGTTTCCATATAGTAATGGTTTCCCTAATACTGTAGTAAACTAGGATTCAAACCTTTTTGGCTGAGTTTTGTGGTGCCATTTGACTGGATGTTAATGGGCTGACCGTCTTCTCTGCGCCATTTAATGTCAGGCTTAGGGAAACCACTGGCACTACATCTCAGACTTACTGACGAGTCTTCGCGCACTTCTTCATCAGAAGACGTAAACTTCTGGACAAAACGCGGCGGAACTGACAGTTAGGAGACACACGTTGCCATCAAACAGTCTTTTAAGTGAAAGACAAATACTATATATAAGAGAGGATTACATACCGACGACCTGTAAGAAACCACTTTGACTGATCATAGGATTTGTATTTATTTGGCACATGTATTCTCCACTGTCTTCCTCACGAATATCATGGATATAGAGATTAAAAGTGTTGGCCGCGTGAGTGGTGACGGAAAGGCGTCCCGACCTGAATATGACGGTGTCGTGCATCGCTAATAGAGTGTGTCTGTCCTTATGAAACCAAACCACCTAATCATAGCATTCAATACAAAAGCTATTTCTTACTCCATAAAGCACTCAATCAAATGAATCTATGGATCTGAGCAATGCATTTGAAAACATGCCCTCAAATGACACTTTAGTGCAATGCTTTACATTATGTCAGCAAAAAAGTGACATAAAAAGTAAATCTGTGATTAAGTTTTGATTTGAAAGGATTTACTTGATATTCCTTTTTTAAGTTATGGACAACACATTGGAAAGTAGCGTCCCTTCCGACGGCAACCGTTATGTTATTGAGTCGATCAGCAAAATATGGCAAATCGTGGCTTTGAACGTCTTTTGAATTGATAACACCAAATAAGCCCATCGTAAGTGTGCCTGAAAAGCAGCCTTTCCATTAGGAATCGCTCATATCATACACTTTGAGAGACTTTTATTTATGTATTCATTCATTCATTATAATAGATATGAAAGTTTAGTGAATCAAGTGAATGCCAGTGTAAGACAGTAACCCATTAAAGCAATCATAGTGTAAAACATTGACTTACATGTAATGTATGCGCACAGTTGGCACACTTGGAGGCAATAGTTGTAAAAAGTGAGGCCTCGTTTGCATCCCTTTCCACTTGTGATAACTTTTACATTCATAGTTGTCTCCTGTTGTCTGTTGTGGACGACTGTTGTCTACTGATGTCTAGCACTGTCTGCGGTGTGAGTCGATTGAGACGTCAGGCATAGAGTGAGGGATGAGAGGAGCAAATGATAGATGAAATCGCGAATCGGTTAGTGTTTGCTGTGAGGGCACAACTGGTCGTCAACTCTGTCAACACGTCTATGAGTTGAGCATTGATTGCATTTGTTTAACGATTAGACTCAGTGGCGATGATTCGCACAATTAAGAGCAATGGCTAAGCAATGGCTTACGAATGGCGTCCACATCCACATCGGTTCGGTTCGATCGGCACTGGGATTGCATTGGGATTGCACTGGTAGGGTATGGTATGGTGTGGTATGGCAGTGGCACTGGTATTGCAAGTGGAGAAGTGGCATAAGTTGGCATTTTGTGTGTTTCTTAAGTTACGCCAATATTCGAGTGAATGCTCTGCAATGCACCGATCGATACCAGTCACTGACTATCCATACGATCCAAAGAGCTAAACATCTCATTCAGTCACTTGTGTACATCAGTACATCCCAGCACATAGTCATACACCAGTCATACAGTAGTCACAGAGATGTTCAGAGATGTAGTCGTGTAGTGCCAGTGCCAGTGCCAGTCATCGATGCAGTGCAGGGCTCATACAGTAACTACTTTTCCCCATGAAATATAACACCAATCATCTCATTGTCGATCAATTGTAGGCACAAACCCATTGCCAAAACTGTCTCCTCTTTTAACACAAACCCTTATTTACATAAAATGCTTCAAACAATCAGATTTTCATAACACTTTAACAACAAATTTCTCAACAAATATATTAAACTCAAACTCAATTCCTAAAGAAATAGCATTTCATGTCACAAACAATTTATGTTCGGGTCGTTCAGAGCTTTCTCATATGATATTACAAAAGCAAAAGTAGTATTAAATTAATAATATTTTATTACTAGAGATAAGTCGCTCCTAATTATTATCTGTTTATTAAGCGGAACACTATATGCGATACATTGGCTATACTTTGTGTTCACTTTAATAAATGAAAGCCAATACTGTATCAGGAATTGAAGGCCTAATAAACACAACAACTTTTATGAATCATATCATAAGTTATGAATCATAGACTAGGGATGACTTATAAATGATTCCTTCATTTTATATCTTATATCCCCAAATGAAAACCAATACAAGCCATCATCCAAACTAACTTTTATTATTTAATTAACCTTTAAATTCAAATTACATTCACACCATTTGACTACAGTTTAGTTTGTTAAATAAGAAACTAGATTTCTTTTAAATAATACTTTGGTTTTGCATATATTCTGTACTTATTGTAGTGCACTATAGATTTCATAATAATGTGTTACACTATATAAGAATAGAAGAATATAATATGAATGATACTATAATTATAGAGTAAGCCATTGTCTGCATTACAATACATCCCCGAAACGCTTTTGCAATCATTTATTATCTCATTCTGTCAACACTTTTCACTTAACATGAATTTTAAGCCTAATTAAAGTCTATATTCTCGTTAAGTGGCAGAAAATTCAATAATAATAGACTTTTATATTCACTACTAGCTTTTCTTACACCTTTTAGTGAGACTTATAGAAAATGTTTAATTCAAAACAACTTAAATAAAGTATTCATATTTTATAATATTTTAAATAAATAGAAATGTATTATTTTAGAAATATTTTCATTTCTAATATTATCACATTATGTTTAAAGAATTGAAATAATAGGTAAGAATAACATATTAATAATAAATTTAATAATTTTTAATTAAATGAATATCATCTCAATGTAATAATTGTCCTTTAAATATTTTATTAATTATTTCTAAATTTATTAATGTTTTGTGTCAATGTTTGTTAAATTATATTATTGGCGTAAATAAGTTGATATTTATGATATTTAAGCCAAACAATTACTCTAATAATGGAGATTTATTAGTTGTAATAAGTTTAAGCTTTCATGTCACATATACTAAGACATGCTACATGTACATGCTACACTATATTAAAAATATATTGATTTTTATAAAAATCGGTTAACTATAAATAATTCTTGTTTTTTTAAACAATTTAAACATATTAATTACACATATGTGATACATTAATGATAGTATAAAATAAACAAATTATAACACTTATTACATTAATATCTACTCAGTAGATTCTACTGTACTGTACATTAAGATCTTATGCGATAATCAAAATCACATGTTTAATTACTGGTAATTGAATTGCACATTCTGGTAAAATTTAGAAAAAATTAATTAAAAAGTTTTTTTGCAAATAAATTATTAACGACATCAAACAAATTAGATCTCACAGCAAGAGATTAAGATCTGAGAAATCTACAGTAGTTGTGGTCAACATTTTTGCTTTTTGGATGCATTTGTTAATCAAAGTGCTCTTTACTATATTAGACAAATGAATTGTAAGTAAGTGCTGGGATATATTCACAATATATAAGTAGGGTTTTTAAATGATCCGATTCTATTTCGCTCTAAGAATTTCAAGAATCACACATTAGTTTTACAATTTTTATTTTATCTTTAAAAACTCATATTTTTAACTCGTTTCCTAGATTATCAATCATGATTCGTTTTATTTTTCCTAGGCTTCATTGAATTTAAATTACTTGCAACTTTTGTAATCTAATGTTATTTGTTGAAGTTTTTAAATAATTTGTTTATAAAGGTTTATAAGGGATTGTAACTTTATGTAATGAACTTATTATAAACATTACATTTTTTATGAATTATTTTAATATTCCAATAAACTTAATATTTATAATAAGTTAAATAATGCATTACTTGCGCATTTCTGTATTTTCATGTCTACTCTATAATACATAATATGTTCTCAAACCAAATTATATTGTCTATATCATAGTTATATTAAGTAATTTACGAAATAAACTTTAGTAAATATGCTTTAAATAATTCTAAATTTTAAATTTTATATACAAATAGTTGCAAAAAAACTTGTTTTTCAGAGCCATAAATATAAACAATTAGTTAATATTAATTATTATTATTTAGTGTAGACCATTCAGAACACGGACATTTATTTTGCATTGTATACATAACCTAATCAATGGTTTCAATAATACTACACTTTGCTTATAACTTTTAAAAAGAATTAAAACAACATTAAAAGTTTTAAATTTTAAATTTTTCTAATTAATATTTATTTATTTTTTATCATTTATATAAATATTATTTATAATAATGTGCTTGAATTATATTTGAAAAAATAAAATAGTAGCATAAAAATAAATGTCCTTGTTCTACATTGTCTACAAATTTTGTATAAAATATTGTATAAAAATAATACTTTTTTAATTTTCATTCAAACAAAAATAATTTTAATCTAATTTATTTGTGAAATATGAGTATTCAAGATAAAAACGCCTTATTTATTAAAGTTAAATAAAACTTATTTGTTATACAATAATGTAGTGATTTAAGTTATACTTTAAATAAACTTACTATGAACAAAAGTATTAAAATTTCTTTTTAGGTTAAACATTAAATCAAATAAAACAAATTGGATTAAGACAAATAATAATTTACAAAAACAAACTCCTCCAATATTATTTTATTTATTGTTTATAACTTATTTCAGAATTTATAAAAAATTGTTGTTTATTTTTCAAATGAAATTCTCTAATTCAATACCTCAAGAATAGTTACCAAGACCTGAATTTTCAATTTGTATTTTACTAAATTCTGCAATTAATTAGAATAAATAGTATATATATATACTGTATTTATTAATTTGTTAACTAAACTACTAATTGACACAATAATGTGCGAATCGATGAATAGTATAGTTGTATATTCTTTAGGAATAAGTTGGGAACTGTTCTCATGAAGAGTATAGACAATAGATGTCAGACACAGGAGAGAGAGTTGACATGAAATGGATTGAAGAATGAGTTAGTCTACAGAATATGAGAGAATATATGCTATAATATATATAATACTAAACTATAGTATATATGATATGCTATTATATAATAACATATTGTAGTGAATATGATATGATATAAGAAGAGCAGCTGTTGTATGATTTGAGCACAAGTTGTGAACAACTGAGTAGTGATTGCATTGACAGCCAATGACTTGCCGTTCAATTATAGCCAACACTTCACACAATATGTAAGACATCTGAAGAATATTAGAAAATTCTTACAACGGATCCTCCAATCCATTGTCACAGATATGGCTAAGTCTTTGGTGAAGTCTATATCGAGTTCTATGAAGAGCTCACCTCATGATGACGGCTATGACAACAAAGTCATACAACCGGACACTCTTAGTGATGCTGAGGATGAGACCATTGATCACAAGCACTCCATTGACTGCGATATTGTCAGCCATTCGGTCATCGATTGTCAATATAAGCCCCAAAGGGGTGAACCCTTCTATGCCCTCAACCCCTCCATATGGCCCGAAGATATTCTGACGGCTCTCTCACAGCCCGAGGATTCACAGCCTCCGCATCACTTCGATGACTACGGATTCATCACTGAATACAAACCACACCACAAACAAGAATCACATGAATCACTTGAATCAGATCCACAAACACACAAACATTCTGTTAGTACAGAATCCGATGAAGACTTGCGCTCCAAATGGATCTGTTATTTGGAGTTCCACTACAACAAAGAGGCCATTCCTCACATGAAGTGGTCTCAGGTGGACATACAGATGAGACACACGAAGGTGTTGACAGAACTCATAAAATCAGGCATTTGTTCGCCTCTAAGGCCTGCCATTTGGATGCGGACCTCGAAGGGAATGACACTGAAAGTGAACAGCAACTGGACGTATACCCAACTTTGCGATCTCTCTAATCACGTGCCATCCCTTTCCGACAAACAAATATCCAAAATCCTGCCGACGAACGCATGCTTTATGTCCAACACTTCTGTCGGAATCGAAAGACTTAGAAGAATATTACGGGTTATTAAATGGCTCCAGAAGAATGGGACCACAGTTTACAATATGAGCCGCGAGTCCGTCAATCTGTCGGTTATCGCCGCTTATCTTCTGCTGGTCTGCGAGGAAGAGGACGCCTTTTGGCTCACGTTATCCATTGCTAATGAACTCAAATCATTCAGCCATCAAAGCACTCTCAAGGATCTCATTAGCACTAATTGTCCACAAATCGATGACATACTGAAACAACACGACATTGAATTGAGTTTAATTACTTCCCATTGGTTTTCCGCTCTTTTCGCCGCTTTTATTCCCGAAACCAAAACTCTTTTCCATTTATGGGACCTTTACTTCTATTTTGGATCAATTGTTTTGTTTCAAATAACTTTAGGTCTTCTCGTTTGTCACAATCATATCATATGCGACACCAAAGATTCAGCGAATGTCTTCAATTCATTATCAGACTTACCATCAAATATCAAAGACTTATCGTCATTGCTATTGATTTGGAGTACCGGAGAACAGTTTGTTCAGCACTTGACTCCCAGTCCTCTGACGTCCAATATATCAGAAAACTCTTCGAGTCACACATCCATGTTATCGTTGCCATCATTTAGTTCCGATATACAAGACTCAGATCCAAAGACAAAGAATGTGAGACAGACTTCCATTATATTGGAGTTACACGAAGCTATCGAAGCGATTGGCCGTCACTTTGAAGTCCACGAGCCGTCTTTCAAAGCGAATCTGATTCCCGACTATTCGTGTGTTGACAACAATGAAGAGGAAGACGATTACAATCAAAGAAAGCAACGAATGAGACAAAGAAGAGCCAAAGCATTGATTGATTTCCAACGACACGATTCGGATGAGTTGGGGTTCAGGAAGAATGACATCATAACCATAATCAGTGAGAGGGATGAGCACTGTTGGGTCGGGGAGTTGAATGGTCTGAGAGGTTGGTTTCCGGCGAAGTTTGTGGAAATGCTGGACGAGAGGAACAGAGACTACAGCATCGCTGGCGACGATCGCGTCATTCCCTTCGTTAATGACTTAATTCGGGGCCGACTTTACAATGCAATCAAAACTATATTAACGTACGGAATGAAGAAAACTCTGTTCGTGACGACCCATCCCTGGATCATAATTGAAGCCATTTCTAAGGCGTGCGCCGAAAGTGACTTCAATTCCGTGTATTCACGGCTAGTGTTGACGCGAACCTTCCGTTTGGACGAATTCGCGAGAGTTCTCACGCCTTCCGAGTTGTTGTACAGAAGTATTGCACACATAAACCATACGCACGAGAATGAGGCCATGGATGTCAAGCTTCGCTCTCTTCTATGTATTGCTTTAAATCAGAATATTCTTCACGAATGGTTTGCTGTTATTTGTGCCAATCAACCGCACATTATCTCCAAATGGTATCACAACTGGAGTTTCATCAACAGTCCGGTTTGGAAAATGATTAAGTCTGAGCTCAGGTACTGTACCTCCACTTTAATTAAATATACACATCAAATAATACTCCCGTAATAGTTATTTATTAAATTTATAAATAATGACAAATAAAAAAAAATAAATGCTTTTTTTCAGGCTATTGACACAGTTTTCGTTTAATTTGAACCCAAACTCAGAACTGTCTGAAAGTATTCAACCGAAGTCTCCCGTCTCGAAGGATGGCGTAAGAGATATGTTAGTAAAGCATCACTTATTTTCGTGGGATATTTAAGACTAAGTCATTCCTCAAGCTTTTGAAATATACTAAAACCACAAGAACTAAATTTTTGAGCGCAATCTTTGCCTCCTTTCCCATACAACTGTGCGCTCATATAGTCCTGAAGGAGCCCCTCCTCATCATAAGACCGCGAAACCATCAAAATGTGTTCCAATATCTCGTGAAACGGCGATTCAATAAGCATTGGAGTGGCGGCTAATTCACAAATAGCTCGATGTATGCAATTCCGACCATCGATTCCATACCTTATATTTGAAACAAAAATCAATTCCCAGTCAATGACTGTCGAGACAAACCTTTCGAGGGTTTCAGCGATTGATGTGAAGAGATCGTAGCGATGCTGTGCCGCCGCCGCATCTATACTTCGCTTCATTGCTTGGTGTGTATAATAAGGGGAACCACCGGGTGATCCATAGTATGAGTCATAACTATAATAATTAGGCATAAACGACGGAAAATTGAGTGGAACTGCCGGCGCTGCCGGATCTTGCATTACAAGGTATGGCAGTGTAATTGGATTGAATATGAGTGTGTCGTTCAACATAGTTATGGATAACGGGAACGACAGGTCAAGTTTCACGTCCACACCACCCAAACTCGGCACAGGCATCGATAAGTCGATATCAAAAGAAATTTTCGAGTTCTTCGTGAATACAAATCGGCGGAC